>JAKSZP010008058.1:0-155418 GCA_022478985.1 Massospora cicadina
CACACACGGTAACTGGAAATAACATAAAAATATGCAAAAATCGGTTTTATTTAAATGGAAAGATGACCAACAAGGAATGTTGGTCAGAGAATCTGTATTTAAGCTTGGATGAAGAACTTGGGGTTATGCCACAGTGGGCCCAAGCAGCAACTCGCCAATAGGGCGATACTTCCATCAAGTTGGTTAAAAATAGGCCAAAACTGAATTCACTCAAGTTATCAATTGAAGTTTTGATTTGACCCAAGCGCGTTTTTTTCATAGCAGGAACGGGTTTTGAATTCTTGTTCCAAAATTAAGCAAACTGAACCATCCACCTTAATTTAGTAAAAGGTTCGTTTTAACGTGAATTCCTTGCTGCAAGGATGGGCCCTAGGTTCCTCCTCCAGGCCAACCTGAGCATAACTGGCCTGCACCCAGCGTTGGTCCAAGGTATGCTTCAGGTCCGGAAGGGCCTGAAGTTTCACCTTTTGGGCTTCTTGGTGCCCAGCCTTGTCTTTAGCATCTACACCCACAATAACGTCATTGGTCATGACAAAGATAGTGGCCAGAATGCTGATTGACAATAGTGCAATTAGTCCGTTGACAAGGAATAGAGAGAAGCTAAAGCCTGTGCCAACTCAATATCATCATACATGTTGAATCCTGTCATACAATAAAATTAAATAAAAATAAAGTAATAAACTTTTAGTTTATTCATCTTCAGGATTAAACAAATGAAGTTAGAGAATCTAACATGATTTCCTGTATTATATGTGCTGGAGAATGCTAAGCACTCTCATGGTTTAAACTAGCTCAAAAATAAAAAAATTGTTTTGTTCAAAACCTGAGCCTAGATTAGTACTAATGAAGTCTCAAACTTAAAAGTTTTTAACCTTTAGTCTTCTTATGAGATCCAAACTCCAATTTCTGACAACCAGCCTTAAATGAAATTCTAATTTTATTTGGGAAAGGCTGACCATGAGACGGACACTTCAGATATGTAATAATATTTAAGCACTATTATTTGTAAGGGGCACCCCAGAGAAGCTAATGCTGTCTACTGTTGGCAGTGGGAACGCCAAATAAAGGAAGAGGGGTATAATGAGTAGAGGCTTGCGCCACTAATGAGCAAGTATGAAGGAAAGGGTCTGAAGTGATGAACCAAACTAGAAACCAGGATGAGACCAACTGTCATTGATGGGATGATAGGTAATTCAAACAACCATTCTTGAAAGTGGTCCAAAAGGTGCGACTAGAATAGGCGTACAGCTTCCTGGAGGGTGGGAGTAGAGCCTGAAATGGCATTCAAGACAACCATGTGGATAGTCCATATTGCATTTGCTACCACTAAGGCTTGGTGGGAAGGGTGTATAGGGGAATCTAAGGATAAGGCGAAGATGTCCTTAGATAGGTTGAAGGGCTGTGTTTGCTTCTGGAAAAAGAGACGTTGAACCTTACGGCATATTGCTTTTGATGCAGGGCACTCTTCCAGGCGGTAGTCCAAAGTCCCATATTGTTACACACAACACATGAGGAGTGTGATGCGTTGGATCGCTTGGCAGTATGGTATACCCATTTCAAGCAGCGCCACACATGGGAACAAACATGCTGCTGCAAAAGGGGGTGATGGTCGTACTTCCAGATGGCTTTCTGAGTTTCTAAGTAGTAGGAGATGTCCAGATTTCCAGATAATCCACTCTGGCCATAATAGGGGACCTCCTTGGTATTAAACTGTTCAGAACGGCTTGGCCTTATACTTCCTGTGTGAAGCGGAAAGTTCGGCGACCCCTCTGGGCGGTGTGCCCACTGATGCAAATTCTCCACTCAGCGCTCAGCATAGAGAGGAGAATTATTTTGAAGTGGGGCGATGTCCCATGTGGGCCCACAGCAGAGTTATGTGAGGCAAGTTATTTTAGCAGAGAATGGAGGTGGGTAGGCTGAGCCATTTTCAGCTGAGCTGCCGTGGTCCACAGCATGTGGCCAATCAGCTCCTGCCACTGCTCCAATTCTGATGGCTGGCACAGTGCTGGCTGAATCCAATCCATTTGAGGCTCTCAAATGGATTGATCCGGATGAACGGCCATACCACGTCAAGCCAGATTTTGTAATGAGGGGAGTTTTTTGTTGATCCTCCCAAATTGTGGCCCCACCATTTTTTTCTAAAAACGGTTTTCCAATTTATAAGAATATTATAAAATGGCAGTTGAGGCTGCAGCTACTCCTGCAACACCCTACTTCACCAGCAACTTCATGGGGTGATGGAGCCCCTTGTTGAGGGTATTCCTACCCCAATTTTCCTCATGATTTTGAGGAAGGTGCTAAGTATAAAATTGAGGAGCTTACTTTTGTTGCGCACTGTGCTTGCATTGATGCAGCAATTACTTCTCTTTTTAGCCTGATTATCTTAAAACCCACCAGAGAATCAAGTCTTTCACTTGTGTGACAGCTCTCATCACTTTTGCTGAGCATCAACTTACTCAATACGTTGAGGCAATGGATACTGCTGGCCTCATAAACGAAGAAAATCCACAACTATACCCCCTTATGCCCCATGTTGCTGATGCTCCCAACCCTGAGGCTGTCCGCCGTGGTCCACCAGCTAAAGCGGGTCCCTTACAAAAGTTTCCCCCAAAGCTTCCTCTTCTTCTGATATAGCCTTCTAGGCTGTTAGCTGAGGTGCCATATTAGGAAAAAAATTATTTATAATAATCTTTTGTTTGACCCATTTGCAAATAAAGATGTGTGGTGGCTCCCCTTTTGGGTTGGGCACCACTAGTGCTAAAAAAAGAGAGTGTGTTGGTGGGTAGGATTGCTGAGGCCCAGGGCGCGGGAAAAATTGGAACTGGCTGCATGTGACAAGTTTTGGGCTGGGAGTATGGGGTTGGTGACTTCAGTAACCCAAGTGCCAAGTATTTTGGCGGCATGAGCCTCGAAGTTGAGCAGGCCCATGCCACCACTTTGGTAAGGGCCAAACATGACATCCAGGCGCACTAGCAGTGGGAGGCCTAACCAAAGCCACTCTTGCAGGAGGGCATATAACGAGTTGAAGAAAGGTGGGAAAAGGCGATAACATGGGCCACAAACTATACTATAGATATGAGCATAGTGTTGGCCAGAACAACCCTGCCTGATAGGGAAGTTTGGTAGGCTCTGGGGGAGGCGATGCGCTTTGTGACGTTGTCCAGAATATGATGCTCCACACATGGTGAGGATTACCCTCCCACCCTCCAGCCACACCAACAAATGGTGTACTAGACCAGCAGTTGGTCTTGCACAAAAGGGATCACAAGCTGGGCATTTAAGAGGTGGGCGGGGCAAGAGAACCCGTGAGCTAGCTGCTGAAGCAGGTAGGAAATGGGGTGCTGGTGACAAGCGGGCTTGGAACTGACCAAGGAGAATGATTTTGGTTTTGGAGGCGTTAAGTGCAGCGTTACTTACCCTGGAGTAAACCTGGATAGTAGCCTCCAGCGCGCATGCATCTTGGTTGTTAACACCTCAACAACACAATCATCAGCAAACGCCAAAATCTTAACTGGTGCTTGGCCTTGCACATGGACATCAATAAGGCAGGCATTCACATTTCAAAGAAGTGGGTCAAGGTTAAAGTTATACAAGAGTCCCATGGCGGAGGACCCTTTCTCAGCCAGGGGCACACAGCCATTGTGGCAGATTCCATAAGCGACATTACTCAATTAGCTGATCCTTGGGAGGTGGAACCAGGCTTTGAGGCAATCCAGTTAAGGCTTTCTGCTGGTCTAAAAAACAAGTGCCCCAGTAGCCACACAGCCATGTTGTCCCAAATAGACCACTTTGATGAAATAAACAGAGGAAAAGATATCAGACAATTTCCCCAATAATTTTGTAAAATTAATCTGTATTAGTAAGGATGGGGCGTGGCCAAGAACTTGTTATTGTGAAAGCTTCCTGGCCATCAGGAAGGAGGTGCATATAACAAACACTGATTCATTGAGTCAACAAGAGGATAAATAATGAATCTATCATAAGAATCCAGCTGGACCTGGGCATTTCTAAAAAACAAGTAATAAATTCATCAACTATGGGTAACAAGAAACAGTGCAGGGATAAATATTACTTTCAAAATACTTTGGCCAGATCAACTAATCAGAGAGATAAAATTCAGAGTAGTAATTTTGAACTTGTGGTCATAGAAAACAATTTTTGCCGTCATAAAGTGTGCAACCTGAGACTGAAAGTTCAACGGGGCAAAAATAAGGTCAATTCAGGACATAGAACTCAACTGACCATTTTGCACATGGGGATGGGGCATGTTGAGGAGCAGCGGTGCATGTTTAGGTAGGGTATCAAACAGCCCATAAGTGGCTTTTAGAACGTGAAGTTCTACATGCCCCTGCAGGGGGGGCAGGCGCATAAGGCCAGCGGTCAGTTGCTGGGTTGGCCCAGCAGTTCATGTCGCCCACCACAAACAAGTCAGGGGGAAATGAGAGTGAAATAATGGCTGAGAAGAATTCCTAGTGAACCCCACACACAGGTCAAGCATAAATATTAACATTAGCATGCTCTTCGTCATCCCACGAAAAGGACACTACAAGCACATGGCCATCATGTTACAAATTTTTAGAAATAAATTTATAATTATGGTTTGCAAGTATAAGCATCCCACAGTGTGGCGACCAAAAAGAAAGGGAGGGGAGGAGCATGATTGCCCATGTTTCCTTGGCACCATGTGAAAAGTGAGTTTCCTGAATGGTCATGATGTCCACAGTTAAATTATTTTTAAAAGCTCTGTTTCCTATCCCAGGATGGTGAGGCCTTGAGTCCAGCGATGTTCAATGTCCCTATTATAAATTCTCCCCCCATTACACCTTAGGTGCAATGGGAAGGGCCCCTTGCCCTTCCAGCTCCACTTGATTAGCAGAACCTTTATGCGATCAAAGTGTCAGCCCTGTGTACAAGTGTTTGAGGAAATCCTTCACGCTGGTGTTTTATTTTCGTTTTTTGGAGTTTTTCTTTTGAGATTTAATTTGAACTTTTGAAACGGTGTGCTCCTGCTGTGCACCATTATGGTCAACAATAATCCAGGAGGGAAATGGGTGGTAGAATCGGTTTTGATCAAGGCTTGGTAATATTGCTTGGGTAAATTTGACTCACCCATCAAGTCCTCAGGTTGGTTGGCCCAATCTGATTGGTGAACGTATTCATGAGCCACTTCAGCCATGAATGACTCAATGCCATCGTGGGTCTGGGCAGGCGGGATTATGGATGCAGCTGTGGCTGCTGCCTTGGCCACTTCTCTGTGGATTTGCTTGGCCTTCTTGCACTCCTGCGTGGACACAGGTTTAACCTGAATGTAACACACATGCGCGCCCCATGGGAAGGTGGCGGCAGTGTCTATAGATAGTTCATAATGGGTGTCTGCACTGCCCATTGCATTGGGGAGGATTTCGTTTTGTGTAATGCCTTCCTTGGTGGGTCAGGTGTGGGCCTTGTGGCCAAAAGTGTGACTAAAGGTGCAGATAGGGGCGCACTATCCACTGTGATGTGGAACGGGTGGGATTCCAGTTTGTCAATGAACACAACTGCAGCGTGGGGGATTTGAGTCAATTCTTCCACAATGACTGTGGATGGGGTGATCACAGCAAGTGCTTTGCCCATGCACAGGTCCAGAATGATCATAAAGCACTGCATTTCAAAGGAGTGAAAAACCACATAGCTTTTAAGCCCTTCCTTGAGGTGGAGCTCCAGCACTGTGCGCTTTATTGTTGTTTGAAGGAAGTCAAATGTTACAAAAATTTGGCTTGACTTGGTCCATGAGTGTACTTTGTCTCGACCACTGTTGACCATCTGGGAGGTCTACCACTATACACACCTGTGAAGCTTCATCTGCTGCTTGTTTATTTTCAACCCTGAGATCCAACCAAATGTGGGTCATGGAGTGTGGTGCTATTTATACTGCTTTTGGAAAATGGTTGTGCACATCTCAACAAAACTTTTCTTAAAGCTCTGTTTATTTAATAAAAAAGAAAACTCAAACCCCATGCTACACTGACGACAAGGGATGGAAATGCATAGAATTGATTTTAAATTAAAAATTTATTGCGGGGAAGGCCAAACATGGGACGGACACTTCCAAATATGACTCAGGAAAGACAAACTTAGTACCAGGGGAGGCACCCCAGAGAAGCGATGCTATCTCTTGTTGCCAGCGGGAACGCCACTTATGGGGAGGGGAGGGAACGTGTGAAGGGGCTGTAGCCACTATTGAGCACGTGTGGAGGAAGGGGTCTAATTTGATGAACCAGACTGGGAACCAGGAGGAGACTAGCTGTCAGCGATGCGGTGGGAGGTATCCAAACATCCACGCTTGAAAGTGGTCCACCAAGTGAGACCAGAATTTGTGGACAGCTTCTGGGAGGGTGGGGATGGAGCCAGCGATGGCATCCAAGACAATCGTGTGGATAGTCCACATGGCGATTGCAACCACCTGAACATTGAGGGAGGGTGGAAGGGGGAGGCCATTGATGAAGCAAACATATCTCTTGACAGACTGAAGGGATGCGTTTGATCCTGGCCCAGCAGACGTTGAACTTCGTGCCATATCACTTTAGAGGTGGGGCACTTCTCCAGGCGGTGGAACAGCGTTCCATACTGGCCACACATGACACAGGATGAGTGTAAAGCGTTAGAGCGCTCACCTGTACGATACACCTGCCTCAGGCAGCGCCACACATGGGAGCGGACTTGAGGCTGCAACAGAGGATGGTGTTCATATTTCTAGATATTCTTTTGGGTCTCAGTGGAATAAGGGATGTCCATCATGTCCAGGTAGTCCACCCTGGATAGGACATGGGGTCGAATGGGGATCACGCCATCATGGATGGGTAGCCCCTGTACCTCTTGTGTGAATTGAGGAGAGGGGCTCCTCAGGTTGTATGTCCGCTAATACAAATTCTCCACTCTGCGCTTCGCATGGAGAGTAGGATTCGTTTGTAGTGGGTTTTAGTCCCGTGAGGACCTGTGGCCGATGTGTGTGATGCGAGGTATTTCATCAGGGAGTGGGGGTTTAATGGATTGTTGAGGCCCAAGGCTCAGGAGAAGTTGGAGCGGGCCGCGCCGGACCAGTGTTGGGATGGGAGTGTAGGAGCGGTGACGGCCGCGATCCAGGTGCCCAGGATCTTGGCAGCATGGGCTTTGAAGTCAAGCAGGCCCATGCCACCTTGATGATGAGGGCCAAACATGACCTCTAGCTGTACTGGTGGAGGGCGGCCTGACCAAAGCCATCCTTGCAGCAAAGCATACAGGGATTTGAAGAAGCTTGGGTAGAAGGGGATGGCATGGGCTCCGAACCAGACTTTGGATAGGAGCGTAGAGTTGGCAAGAACAACCCTGCCAGTGAGGGTAGTAGGGTGGGCTCTGAGAGAGGCGATTTGCTTCGTCACGTTGTCAAGTACACGGCACTCCATTACTGCTGACGCATATCCGCCTGCCTCCATCCACACTCCCAGATGGCGCACCAGTCCTATGGTAGGACGTGGCATGAAGGGGAGCATCAGTGGAGCGGTGTGTGTTGAGTTAGTAAGGCGTGGACGTGGGCAAGCAGATGGGCCGGGTTGGGAACTAATTGCTGGGGCCCAGCAGTTCTGAGACTGACCAAGGAGGATGATTTCAGTTTTGGAGGAGTTCAGTGCCACGTTGCTTACCTGGGAGTATTCCTGGATGAGGGCTTCAAGCGCGCGTGCATCTTTGTTATTAGACACCCCCACCACGCAATCATCTGCAAATGCCATCATCTTGACTGGGGTTTGGCCTGGCACATGGACCCCAGTGAGTTGGGCATTCACATTTCGCAGTAGTGGGTTAAGCCTGAAGTTGTATAAGAGTGGGTTGAGAGGGTCCCCTTGTCGCAAGCCCCTTTGAGGGCGGACTACTTCTGTTAGGAAGCCTGGGCCACGCACTGCCATTGTCGCAGATTCTGTGAGCAGCATTACCCAGTTTATGAAGCGGGGGGTAGGCGGAATTGGTGGAGGCAGGCCCTTAGGTATTCCCAGTTTACTCTATCATAGGCCTTTTGTTGGTCCAAGAATACCGGTGCCCCAGAGGCCGTGGACTGACATGCATTAGCCATGGAGTGCACGTTATCCTAAATCGACCTTCTGGGGATGAAACCAAATTGTTCTGGGGAGATGGTGGCAGATGCTACAGTCCCTAAACGGTTAGCCATGATTTTTGTTAAAATTTTGGTGTCTGTGTTTGTTATAGAAATTGGGCGTCAGTTGGCTAAGTCAAGCTTATCCTCTTTCTTGAAGAGTGTGATAGTAAAGGCCTCATGTCCTCCTGGTAGGAGGCGCGTTTCCAACAGGTTTTGGTTAAGTGAGGCTAGCAGCAATGGGGATATATATTTAATATTTTTTGTAGAACTCATATGGAATGCCATCTGGGCCTGGGCATTTTTGGTTTGGCGCACCGCGAATGGCTGTCCATAATTCGTTCAGAGTAGTTAAATTCAATATTTCCGGGTATCAGAAAATGGTGCAACTAGAGCTTAGTTGAGAAATTCCGCCATTTTGGCCAGCTGAATTGGTTCAGCTCGGTATAACTTAAAGTAATATTTTTGCATTTCGATTGCCACTTCGGCCAGTGTGTCCACAATGGAATTATCCAATCTTTGCACCTGTATGCAGGCCACACTCTGGCGTGGTGCAAAATTTTTTAAAGAAGTATGCGGTGCACTTTTCACCTTTTAGTGATGCGTGTGGCCCTGTATTGGACACAAACCCGATGTTTGTGTTGCCTTTTGAGTGTGTTGAGGTGGGCGGCTTCCTCCGCCCACTTCCAGCCCTATGCAGGGCTGTATCCTGTGGCTGGAATGTTGGACTCCAAGTGGGCCAATTCTGCCAGAGCGCGCGAGATAACCGCTGATGTGGCTCGTGAGCGTCTGGAGGAGAGATGGCGATAGTGGCAGATGGTGTCCTCTTTGAAAGTTGCCCATGTGGAAATGGGGTCCGCGCAAAACGGTGCAACAAATGATTTTGCCAAAGTTGCCTCTTCCACCCACATGGAAAATCCTGGCGATGCGAGCTCAAGGGGGCAGATTTTGCACCAATGTGGGGCCTTTGCAACTGTGACGGGTAAGTGGTATGTTATCAAGACCAGTCGGTGGTCATAGAATTCCATATTCATTGTTTTGAAGTGGGAGATGTGGGGTTGGAATTTTGCCAGCGTTAGAATAAGGTCGATGCAGGTCATGGACCTTAATTGGCTGTTGTGGATGTGGGGATGCGTCATGTCTTTGAGCAGTGGGGCATGTCATGGCAGCGCATCCATTAACCCAAGGGTGGCTTTTAGAATGCGTAGTTCTATGTGACCCTGGGGGGCGTGGGGTGAGGGAGGCCACTGGTCCGTTGGTGAGGTTAGCCAACAGTTTATGTTGCCAACTAGGAAAGAATCAGGGGGTAGCGGGAGGGATTTGACCAACGAGAAAAATTCCCAACGCTCATGTGCACCGTTTGGGGCATAGATGTTGATGATTGCATGTGCAACATCAGCCCACGAAAAGGTGATGATGAGCACTCAGCCATTTAGGAATGTTTCTGAGGATGTGAGTTTGAAAAAATTATTTTTCCAAATTAGCACCCCACAGTGCTTCAACCAAAAGGATAGGGATGGGAGGAGCATTGTTTTCCAAGCTTCCTCAGAGCCTCATGGACAGTGAGACTCCTGGATGGCCAGGATATCCATGGGTAAATTGTGTTGTAAAAAACTCAGTTTCCTAGCCCGGGATGGGGAGGCCTTGAGTCTGGCGATATTCAATGTCCCTAGAGTGAAGGTTTCCCCTTTGCACCTTAGGTGCAAGGGGGTGGGCCCCTGGGCCAACCAGCCTCTTCCAGGCCCCACGGGCTTTCAAAGCAGCGTGGGTGTTAGCAGCAATGCTATCAGGGTTTTTGTTAATTTTTGCAGAAAGAGTCATATTGGCTTTGGCCTTCGCTTTTTGTTTTCCTGACGTCAGACAAATTTTTTGCGGTGCGGATGAGTTTGGTGCACCATTGAGCAGGTCAAAAAAAAAATTTTCAGTTGGGATAGGTCCCAAGTCATTTTGACCAGAGCTTGGGTGCAGTAATTGGGTGAGATTGAATTTCCCATTGGATCCTCAGATTGAGTGGCCCACTTGGCATGGGCTTCCCAATCTGATTGGATGATAAATTCCTGAGTCACTTCCACCGCAAAGGTCTCCATGTCCTCCTGGCATTGTGAGTGTGGGATGGTGGTGGTGGCCTTAGCCACTTCCTTGGCCATGGCCCTATGGGCCTGCTTGGCCTTCTTCCGCTCCTGTGGGGAGATGGGCTTTACCAATAGGTAGCAGCCTTGTGCTCCCCACGGGAAAGCCTCCTTGGTGCTTGCAGTTGGTTCATAGTGCACCTCTCCGCTGGCCATGGCCACCAAGGGGTGTTCTTGGAATGTGATGCCCTCCTTGATGGGGCATGTGTGCGCCTTATGGATGAATGCATCACAGTGGGTGCAAATGGGGGGCGCACTGTCCACAGTTACCCGGAATGGGTGGGTGGTATGCCCTGCGATATCAATAAAAGTGGAGTGTGGGATCTGGGTTAGGTCCTTCGCGATCTCCTCAGTTGGAGTCAGAACTGTGATGGCTTTGCTGGTGCACAGATGTGGCATCAGCGTGAAGTGTTGCATTTCAAAAGATTGTATTTCGCCATATATGGCGAGACCATCTTTCAGGTTTGCTCCAAAATGTCACTTTTTACCATAGTAGGCAAAAAGTCAAACATGAGGAAAATTTGGTTTGATTTTGTCCAACTGGTGCATTTGGTTTCGATGACCCATTGCCCTTCAGGGAGGCCAACCATTATGCGCACTGCTGCAGCCTCATCTGCTGCTATTTTGCTTTTGAAACCTAGGTCCAGCCAACCGCGCAACATGGAGTGAGGTGCAACATACACCGCGGTCAGGAAATTTTGTGTACATCTTCACAAAATTTTTCCCACAAGGCTGTTTTTTGGATGTCCAGATACACATGGACTCCGAATTCCACCAACAAAAGTGGCTGGGAGTGTAGCGTGTTGATGTACTGGTTGCATCATGCTTGCCATGCAAGTATCTCTGGGGAAATTGTGACCGCCGGTTTTTTGAGATTTTTGTCTATTCGCTGGATTCTCTGGGGCATTTTCAAACGTTGGAGGCCGTGGGCCTTCCACCTGCTCCTCTTACCTTGCTTGCCCAACTGCTCCCTGACATGGGCGCAGACTAATCTCCTCTGTGAGATTATCAAACTAGATTTAGTCTTGAATTGAATAGGTTGCAAAAGTGTTTGCAACGAGAAAGAAAAGTTGAAATGCAGAGAATTGATGAACTAGTTAAACTTTTCTTGACAGGCTAAAATTTCCAGGGGAAGTACTAACCGCGAGTTTTTATTTTTATCTAGGCCACTGGTGTCACTGGGGCATTTAAAAACTTTAGATGGTGCAGAGCCTGATACTGTGCCCTTTACTTTTCTGGACCAGCTGCTACCCAACATTGGGTGCACACTAATCTCTCTCAAAAAGATTATTAAACTTACCTAAACTTGAATCAAATTTGTTGCAACTAGTGATTGCAATGAGAGAGAAAAGTTTTTTATATAGCTAAGTTTTAAATTCTAATAAAAATTATTTCATGTAGGATAAACCTAAACCTAACAATTTAGATTTATTTCATTATTTTTTTTAGATATTAGTGAGGTTTGTTTTATATTTAAAAAATAAAAAAATCTGAATGTAACCCAATTATATTTTAATTCTATTTTCATTCATCTTACATCTATGTAATTTAAACAATATAACACTGTTGGTGTTCTATATTCTAGTATTCTCCTAATCAAATTTTTTGATAAATTTTCTTGAATATCATTTTATTTTTCAAGGATATATATTAGTTTTTAGATTTACATACCCTTATGTATTAGATGTATATATGTGTTTTTATATTTCATAACCCTTATTTCTTGAGCACATATATGCATTTTTAGATTTACATAAAACCCCACTTTTTGGATGCATATATGCACAAAATCATTGAGAGAGTTAATATTCCTTTAAAAAAGCAACTTTGTGTTTAAACTCTTTGGCATGGTTTTCCGCCATCCTTTATAACTCACTATTTATACCCAAAAATTATCCAGTGATGCATGCTGCCATCCATTAAATTTTGCTGGAGTTGTAAAGTAAATATTCTGATCAACAGATCCAATGTCGCTCTCCACCCTTTGCAAGCTTATGGGTGTTTACTTCCATGATTTAGATTGCTGATCATTTGAGCACACTGAAGATGTTATCTACCTTATTTCCTAATAATTTATTCCATTTTGGTCACAATATGTACCTTTACTTCCATGATATATCCTTTGTCATTAAATAAAATGATCTACCTTATTTGAATACTATTTAGTTGCAAACCTAGGCGGGGTTATTGCCCTCCCTGACTCTCTCTCTTTCTTTGGGTTGCTCCAGTAAGACTCAAGTTTGCCCCCGCTGCAGTCTTCTGGCCTGTTGTAGGGGCCTTTGGTATGTTATTTGAACAGATTGCTCCTCAATTAATCCTTATTGTGTCCCTTCTAAAAATTATTAGAGCAGCTGAGCCTCTGGGATTCAGTACCATCATCTGGGCATTGTTAAACCCTTTCAAGATAGACAGTATTCTTCAAATTAGCTGCAACCTTGACATATCTTATCCCAAAGAGGTTGGGCTTACCAGTTTGCAGTTTTATCAGTTTTATTTTGTTTTTTTAGATAAAAATTTTCTAAAAAATGTAGTTAAGGTGAAAAGAAAAGTTAAAGTGTTCTAGTCAATATAAATTTTATATTTTATAAGAAAAAATTCTACTGGCTAAGTGATTAAGTTTATATTTAAGGTATAAAATAAATATATTTAAAAATAAAATGTAATCATGTGCTTATACAGATCCATTATTTTAAATATCTTATAAGAAATAGAACCAATCATAAACTAAAAATAGGTTATAGAATTTTTTACATAAAATATAACATACACTTTTATGTTCATATATAGACAAATGATAATGCATGAGCTATATAAAAGCTATTGTATAATACACTCTGAGAAGGTTTCAATATATTGAAGATATAAAGAACTAAATCAAAGCAAAAAGTTTTTGATTTATTTGAGGTACGCCGACCAGGGGATGGACAGTACCGATCACAACACTCAAAATGGCAAAACAAACTACTAACCAGGTGGGAAGCAGAAACTGCTTAACCCACCATAGCAGAGGGTGAGGAGGGGTCAGGGGTTTGGTTTTCAGAAAGACCCGCCTCAATCAAGGGGTGTTGGTTGCAGTACCGGATCAGAGCAGAGAGCCAGGGCGTTGGGGCATCTGCATAGTGGGGGCTGAGGTCAGCGTAGTAGGAGTTTTCCACTTCTGCATCAAGATAATGACGGGAAAGTGTCTCAACAAAAGCTGCGAGGAGAACTTCAGCTTCTTTGCGGGCTTCAGGAAGTTGGGTGAAAAGGGAGATACTGTGGCGGGTGATTTTGGCTGAGGGGTTGAATGAAGCAAGTGTTGCGACATTTATAACAGCAATTTCAGCATCATCAAATAATTTTGAGATGTCACTGCAGGGAGATTCAGGGAAGTCAGGGGGGAGAAGATGGTGGGCAGGCCATGCTGGAGCTGAGCCACTGACTGGGCCACCGCGGTGCGTAGTTTTGGGCAATGAGGAGACGCCACCGCAGCTAGGGCGAGCTGGTGGTCACTTTGGAAGGGGGTTGTATTGGGTAGAGGAGCAAAATGGCGAGGGGTAGGGGTTTCATCAAAGTCAGGAAGGAAAAATTCTGCCCAACCATAATTGCCATGGCAGAGAGGTTGACCTGTATGCTTACTAATAAGGATATTACCTGATTCGTCAGTTTCAGCCAATAGATCCCATGGATTTTGGTTCACTGGAATAGTGGCATTTAAATTTGAGTGGGTAGGATTGGGCGAATGGGCAGCTGCTTGGGTACGAATGTTGGTCCAAGCATTGCTCTGATTGGCTGGCGTAGATTTAGGTGGGAGAGTGAGGATGGAGGTTTTGGGTGGGGCTGATTTTCCATGCTGGCCCACTGAACAAGATTGGAGGGTGGGAGGGGGCAGCAAAGCGCCCCATACTGAACCTCCAGAAGGGGGCTCAGAAGCTGCAGCAGTGGACTTGGCCTGAGGGCACGCTCTTTTTGCATGGTCAAGGCCAAAGCAGAGGGAATAAATCTGCCTACCATTATCGACCCGAGCCCAAAAGAAATGATCAGGTGCTGCAGCCACACTAGCGCGGGGTGGGATTTGTTGGGCTATGGTAGGGTGGTGTGGTATGATGGTGGCTGTTGCACGAGGAGCAGCAAGGCGTTCTGCACCAGAAGGAATGGCAAAGATGAGGTTGGGCTGAGTGCCATAAGCCATGAGCCCCGCGACCAACTGGTTATACAAAACCTAAGGTGGAAGGTGGGATGGGAGATTTGCAAAGGATACCACTAGCGTGGTGTCTGAAGGGAGGCGAGTACGGGTTGTGGGAATGGGGGTTTTTTTATAAATTAGTGGAGTTTGTGCTGCCACTTCAGCATCCTCCTCAGATTGGAACCCAACGTCAAAGTAGCCCTTAAAAGGGCGGAAGTCTATAAAGCCAGCTGGCGCAAAGGCTGCAGTGGCTAGGTCAATAATTGCCTTATCAGCATATGGGAACAAACGTCCATAGTCCACTCTGAGGCAATAGCGAATAGCAGAGCGAGGGAGGGCGAGAGGATGGGGGCGAGAAGGGTGGATGCGCGCCAGGTGGAGTGCTAGGTCTCGTGGGGGGACAAAATGGTTGGAAGCAGTGGGTGGGCTGTTTGAGCACATCCAAATGTGCTTGCCTGCAGGGCAGAAAACGCTAGGTGGTGGTGCACTGCTGCCCCACACTGGGGTGGCAGGCGGTGGAGCCAAGGACATCAAAGAATAGGTTTGGGAAGATGGCTGTGGATAAATAAAACTTTAAGTTTAAAATTGCTAAAAATGACTTCGAGCGGTAAAAGAAAGTATTTATGATGTATATTATTATTTCTACTAGGGCATTCTCAGGATTAAACTGAGATATATTTTCACTGTTATATAAGTGATTAATAAACACCGCCATTTATTGATTATTTAATTACTATAAATTATTTCAATCACTTAAGCCCTGAGCTAAGTTTTTAAATTCTAATTATTTATTATCTATTTACATATGCTATGACCTTTCTATATAGCTACAAAAAAGTTTGTGGGCAAAGATTTCTCAAAATTTTATATTTTTATATCAACTATGAAGAAGTGGAGGTGAGGCCTTCTCAAGAATTCACATTTCTTAAATTCAATGAGCTAACCTTGAGGCCTTATAACAGAGTTAAATACATTTGTATATTCGTTTTATTGAAAATTATAATCTAATTAATAAGCTTTACCATAATTATTGGCCCTAATTATAGCGCCAAAGCGTTCATATATTTTCTTTTTTTGCATTGATAATTTTATAATTGGCAATGCATCTAGAGTAAAATCTATGTTAATTATAATATATTTATCTTTAGTGATAGCAGGATAGATCCAATTACAGAAAAGGAGTAACTGATCTGGGTTATAGCAGGATGCCTCCTGTGCATAGAGCGTACTATGGAAGTCCAACTCACTTGCATATAGTTAGGTGGAGATAAAAAGGGATGAAATGGGTGAAGGTGTAAGAAGTTAATAGAAGTAGATATATAGATACTATTAGTTTTGTATAGAAATAATAAGGTTGTTCATGCTGGAGAATTTATGTATTTATTTTAAGGATTAACTAAAGTCATTAAGCTTAATTTGGAATATTTTGGTCTAGGTTGAAACTAACTTAATCAAAAGAATCATAAAACCGTTATTTTAAAATTAAAGAGACAAGAAAAACATTATTTGAAGCTATAAATTCAGTCTTCTAATAATAACAACTGTTAAATTTAAATTTCATACATTAAGAAAATGAGCTCCAACTCAACCCTCAGAATGAAGAACAATCCTTCCATAGTTGATAATATCTTCAACATCCACACTTAGTTGTCCTTAATGACCTATCTTAACAAAAATTATAAGTCAAAGGATCCAAATAAGATAGAAGTGCTTTAAAAATACTCAGAGGCTATAGCTGTAATTTCTAAGGCTTTTTTTAACAATAACTATCATAAAATTGACCCTGTTAAGGGTGTCTCCTCAGACTAAGAGGCTAGAATTTTTTCATAAACTTTATCTTTTTTTTAAATATTTGTATTATTGCTTTAAAGATGTTATAAAAGCGCCGTTAAATCTGATCTACTGATGCAACAAACAAACGATATGAAGATCTCTAAGTCTTACTTGACAGTCTTACTCAGCCACATTACCTTGCTGAAAATTTGTAAGCAGCTAATTCAAATACTGGGTGGAACTACCTTTAGAGCGTCTTACTATGAGGTGGCCAGTGACATAGGTACCAGATGTAGCATATACAATAATTATAAAAAATTTTTGCTAAGGCGACCAAAATGGCACAAACATTTCTTCTTCTTCTGGGAAATCCAGAACACTGCCTTCTAAATCCTATTCATGAAGTTGGTTCTCACTCAGTCCTTATTACTCCTCAGGATGCACTAGTTTTATGAGAATAATTTTATTAGTACTCCAATGAGAGTTACGTTAAGGAGAAAGGTATACATGAAGATGGAAGGTCACGCCTTAGAAGTTAGTTACCCAGTGTTGTATATACCATGGTGATCCCCTTGCCTTATAAAACTGCTATATAATAAGACATCACAGGAGATATAAATGACACAAAAGATAAATACTAGAATACTAGTTAGCCCTTAGGTAGGGAACCTGGGAGTTTATGAATGTGAAGAGATTACCCAGGGAGCGATGAAAATATTTGTTGTGGGAAAGTGTATATCACTTGCCAAACAAGGACAATTGGTCATTATAGGTCTTATTTAAGAGAGCAATATTGGCTTAAAGATAGCTTTATATTTTGAAATCGTGGATATTTTTAGTTTTGATAACATAGTGAGCCAGAGGATTAATTTAATAATGAAAATTTAGTTTATCACGGCTTAACTCAGTTTGAAAGATGCTCTGACTTTAATCATTTAGTCTAGTTTGATCTATTGAAATTCAATCTTTACAATCCAACTCACAGTTAGATGCTAATCATGTATATTATAAGTGATTTCATTTTACAATATTAATTATCCCACCGTTTGCTCAGAGCGTCTAATTAATTCATAAATGCAAATTAATGTAATGTAATGGTATTAAAATTGCTTTTTGGATGACCTCACAACCTTTCTACATTTGACTTTAAAGTAAAAACCATGCGGGGGTACTACAATGGGGAGAGTGAGACTCAGCATGTCACGACCTTATATCTTAATGCCAGAGCTGACCTATAGATAAGGCTGACCTTAATTAAAGTGAAAGGCTTCAAAAATTCCATTTAGACTTTAGAGTTTTTCTCTAGTTTATAAAGCACATTAAGTCCTATCATAAAGCACTCTCTTACATAATCACACTAGATAAATTCTCATTAAACAGGATGACAGATTCTTGTAAAATTTCATTTACAGATATCTTAACTAGGCTAGGCCATTCCTATAGCTAAATTTTCACTCTTTCAATTCAGTGTCAAAGTCAGATTTTCTGGAACTAAATCTTATCTTTTGTTGATCACACCCATGCACTTGTATTAGTCTTGGGTCTATTGCTAAAGTTTTTGGCGTTAAAATCTTTGAGTACTGCCATAGCTGCATTAATAGAGATAATGCTGATCTCTCAGTGCCATGAGAGATACGTCTTCAGTCAAATCTTTATCAGCAACTTAAGTGATTTTATAGTGATGTGTATTTCAGCTTTTAAACTTCATGTCCTGAAATCAATAGATTATGGAAATAAATATCCTGATATATTACACTAATCTAAGCCAAAAATTATTTTAAGTCAAACATCATAACTTACATATATTTTTATTATTGAATAAACAATTATAATGTTTAAGACTTTTATCTACCTCTCATTCACTTGAGATACAGGTTCTCATAATGTGAATTTTATTGCAAAGGGAAATATTAAAAGTTGGTAATTTTAAATTTGTTTAAATAAGGTTAGCAACACTGATTAAACTATAATTTTTACTAGAGAGCTTTTTGTATATATAAACGTCATTTTTGTGCTTAAAAAAACCATCTGCTCTTATTTCTTAGCTTTATGTATTAAGCTATAGTAACATTTAGTTTACAAAGGTGATCATGAAAAGTAAATACAAGCGCAAACCTTTATTTATGTTCATGGGTACAGATAACATATTCAAACTCTTACATTTTCTCATCCTAATTTTGTCATTAGGTTTATAAGTTAGAATAAATGACTTGAATATGCCTCATAAATGTCTCAATAGTGTGATTAATTTTTTCTATGAGTGTGGTGAAGTGACTTTTGCATTTCAAAATTGTAGATTGACTCAATTATTTAAGCAGAATATTTATCTATTTGAGGCAAGCTGACCAGGGGACAAACATTAATGAAAGATAGAAAGAAAGCATTGTCATGAAAACTGAGCAGCGTCAACTCAATTGAAGAATTTTATCACCTCCAGAACAGGACTTGGATTTTTCTGGGTACATCATGAGTAAGGTTGTTGTGTTTTTAGACCTACTAACCACCAATAGCTGCCTTCATCTGGCAACCAAAACAATATGTGAAAGTTTGTAATGAAACCTGAAACCTTCAGGTTGGTAGCCATATTCCATAATAACTCACATTCCACCCCCTATTAAAAAATGAAAAAATTATCATTACTTTAGCTGTAAAGAAGATGATAAGAAAAACCTTAGATACCACAATTATAGTGTGATACATGTGAGTAATGAAAAGAAACTTGAGTTTCCACCAAATCTATTTTTTAATTTTTGAGAAATTTTAAAAGCTACATTCTAGCTGTTAATGAACTTCTGAGGACACAACAAGAGTTATAGTGTATTATGTTGCTGATGGTCCACTTTCTATACTCTTATCTCATCTTCTTTACAAAAAAATTTTCACTTTGAGTGATGAACATGGATAGTTCTTCCATCAAGAAATTTAAGAAATGTAAAGAAAATACCTAGGTAGGTGGAGCTCATTCATGCTTAAAGACTATTGTTGAAATGTCATGAGAGATGCCTAATAAGTAGACTTCAGACATAAATCAAAAAACATAGGTGCTCCAGTGAACAATTAAATAAGTAAGAGTCTGAAGGAAAGAGTTCCATAAAAAACTTATATATATAGAGATCACTTGACAAAGACCAAGAAATTTTTAATTTCATATTTTTTTTCATCACCTCAGTGAAATCATAAATGACTAATTTTGTGAAATAAAGAGCGAACTCTTTTGTAACTTATGTTACTAACCAAACCACAAGTCAGTCTTATCCTCACCTTTGCTTGAGAAGTTCACTTTTAACAAGAAAGAAAGTGATATAATCTAAATAAAAAATCAAATACCTTCATAGACCAAAACTTGTATTAAAATGTCTAATAACGACTTTTAACTATCCCTGCTAGCTTAGCCCAAGTTGTAAAGTGAAGAATTCATCTCTGAAACTAAAAGGGAATTTTTAAGATGAATGAATTGTGATAGAACTTAAGGCTATTCCACTATTCTGTTTTTTAATTATAGTCCAGACTTACTCAACAAGTAAAATGCCACACATTGAAAGCTGTCAGATATCAGGATATTGGACATGATGAGAAGAGTATTGATCAATTGTCTTTAATAAAAGAATCAACGCCAGATATAAAATTGAGATAAAGAAGTCATATTTATTTAATTATAAGTAAAACTGATAGTCAGTAAGACTAATCTTGATACTAGGAAAATCTCCATAACAATTCAAGCCCAAGATACTCCAAGATGAAATCCTGCTTAATCAAAATGAAGGATCATAATAATTTCAAGTGACTATTACATTAGGTGGCACATGAGGTAGTAAATTAAGACAAACCTTCAAGAGGATAAGAACGAAGAATCTTCCTAACAATCAACCTAAGTGATACCAAGTCTCATCTGACTTAACACATCAACCAACCTTTTCGTCCTATCAAACATATGTTACAAAGGCATTGTACAATCTGGATGCATCGCCTGACCAAGACTCATCCTTCTGGATTCCCCTCGCCATTAATTTATTAATTCTTTTCCTTATGAGGGTTAATATCTTTATGTGTAACATATAAAGTCCTATCATATACTATAATAAAGTAAATCAATAAATTTTATATCTCTTTTTGGTATCTAACTGCAATAAGATATTTTTATGTACTTAAAACATAATGGATACTCTTTTTGATGGGACTTAAGAATGACTTGGAACCCTCAAAACTAAATACAATACTTGCTATGAGTATTAGACTGATTTAAGTACTGACTATTAATATTCTTGGGCACAGCACAATCAAGCATCAAAGATGGAAGCCCAACATGCTGAATCTCACTACATGGGGATCAAACAACGCTTAACAATAAATTCACTTAACTGACACACCATGGATGATAACTAATTTGTTATTGTCACCCACTGGTGCATAACAGAAACATTGAAGAAGATGATTGAATGGGAAGTACGCCCATTGCCACCGTTGGAAATTCAACTGCAATGACTGATTCTAATCAAGTTTGAGGTTTGGAATTTTGGTCTGGTAAGTTTCTTAAAATTCATTGAATATGTCCAATTCTCTATTAGACCGACTATCAAATCTTCATAGTTATCAATCTCATCCTCCTAAGAAGGCTAATCATTTTAATAAAATTAAGCATTCTATAAAAGGGTTGATCCCAAGGAACAGAGGTTAATTTTATCTAACAAAAATTTTTTAAAATCAGATAATCAGCCATATTGGTCCTCTAACAGAAAAGATCTTACCTCATTTGTGCACTAAGATCCTTATAAAAAAGTACTAAGTTCTCTCCTAAAAATATCTCTAAATTCTAACTAATAAAGCACCACATATTTTATCTTGCGTAATTCCTTTTGGTTAAACTTAGGACAAAATTTGTTATTCTTATTGAAATCCATTATTGCAACAAAACTAATAATTTCGTTGCCTAATTTCATTCTCTCGCTAGAGCTACAAAACTAATAATTTTGTAGCCTTTATAGCGCCTGAATATCTAAACTTCTCACGAATTTCTAATACTGGTGCTCCCTGCCAGGTTTGCTTCTGAGGCTACCTGGTGAAAAACATAACTTCATAACAATAATACTTCTAGTGAAGAAAGTCCCTCTTCAGAGGAATTGATGAGCATCTTGAAATGGGTCTATACCAACTGGCAGGAGATTCCTTCTGCTAATATTAGCAAACTTCATTTTCAAGCATCTATGAATTTAATATTAAGGACCTGACCAAACATACTATCAATTTCAGCCTTCTGATGTAGCTGAAACAGTTAAAGATCTAATAAAAAATGCTATTCATCCAGGAGCATGTACTATTCTAGAAAGAGCAACTAAGTTTTTACCTAACATGATGGAGTTATACAACCAAGCTGTCTTACAACATACTGTAGTCAGGGTGTACAGAACGGAGCAGTATCATAGTCAGTACATGCATCCTGCCATTCATCATTTACCTCAGATCTTGGTGTTATATCATATTGAGTTAACTCCAGTTGACTAGAGCTCAACAGTTTTATTCTCAGCTATACTCTTTCCATGAAACTGCTTCTAGCTTCAGCTATGATAATCAAGAAGCCATAACTGACCTTTGGAGAGAAATCAATGAATTGCACAACCAACTTGTTAGAAAGAATAATAGAGTTGTGAGTTATTTAGGTCAAGAAGTATTTCAACTGGTTACTGAGGCGGCTGAACCTATCCACCATCAAATAACTACTCTTGAAGAGGAGTTTACTATGCAACTAAAACAGTTATAAACCAAATATGAGGAGCGCTCTGTTGAATTAGATGGGATACTTCAAAAACTTGTCTTAGTTGTGGATAAAATTCGTGAAGGTAGACCCAGTCCTACGGGTTATACTGGACCTATTAGGGCCACCCAGTCTTCCTCTGTGACACTGGTGCCTAATGGTGAGCGAGGTCCTCAAGGTCCTGCGGGCCAACAGGTTCCCCTGGGCCTGTAGGTCATGACAGTCCTCAAGGGACCCCAAGACCCTCAGGTCCCCCCACACCTACAATTTCGTTTCCTAACTCTGAAGCCTAAACCAAATTGAGTAACAAGAGTGCAAGCTTTAGAAAACCAAATATAAGCCATAGTTCAGGGATGTTTCATATCTTTGGAAGGACACTCGACTAGTCCCAAATATTTGATAACCAATTTATTTTTTGGTGATGTCAATGCTCATTGTCTATGCAATAAAGTAATTACTTAAGAGAATTACTATGCAATGTTTCGATTTATTCAAGGTACGCCAACCAGGGGATGGAAAGTACTAAATCACAACACCCAAAATGACAAAATAAAACTACTAACCAGGTGGGAAGCGAAAACCACTAACCCACCATGGCAGAGGGTGAGGAGGGGTCAGGGGGTTGGTTTTCAGAAAGACCCGCCTCGATCATGGGATGTTGGTTATAGTACTGGATCAGAGCAGAGAGCCAGGGCGTTGGGGCATCCGCATAGTGGGGGTTGAGGTCAGCGTAGTAGGAGTTTTCCTCTTCTGCATCAAGATAATGATGGGAAAGTGTTTCAACAAAAGCTGCGAGGAGAACTTCAGCTTCTTTGCGGGCTTCAGGAAGTTGGGTAAAAAGGGAGATACTGTGGCGGGTGATTTTGGCTGAGGGGTTGAATGAAGTAATCGTTGTGACATTCATAACAGCAACTTAAGCATCATTGAATAGTTTTGAGATGTCACTGCAGGGAGATTCAGGGAAGTCGGGGGAAGAAGAGGGTGGGAAGGCCATGCTGGAGCTGAGCCACTGACTATGCCACCGCGGTGCGTAGTTTTGGGCAATGAGGAGAGGCCACCGCAGCTAAGGCGAGCTGGTGATCACTTTGGAAGGGGGCTGTATTGGGCAGAGGAGCAAAATGGCGAGGGGTAGGGATTTCATCAAAGTCAGGAAAGGAAAAATTCTGCACGACTATAATCGCCTTGGCATAGAGGTTGACCTGTATGATTACTAATGAGGACATTACCTGATTAGTCAGTTTCAGCCAATAGATCCCATGGATTTTGGTTCACTGGAATAGTGGCATTTAAATTTGGGTGGGTGGGATTGGGCAAATGGGCGGCTGCTTGAGTGCCAATGTTGGTCCAAGCATTGCTCTGATTGGCTGGGGTGGATTTAGGTGGGAGAGTGAGGCTGGAGGTTTTGGGGGGCTGATTTTCCATGCTGGCCCACTGAACAAGATTGGAGGGTGGGAGGGGGCAGCAAAGCGCCCCATACTGAACCTCCAGAGGGGGCTCAGAAGCTGCAGCAGCGGACTTGGCCTGAGGGCACACTTTTTTTGCATGGTCGAGGCCAAAGCAGAGGGAACAAATCTGCTTACCATTAAAGACCCGAGCCCAAAAGAAATGATCAGGCGCTGCAGCCACACTAGCACGTGGTGGGATTTGTTGGGTTATGATAGGGTAGTGTGGGATGATGCTAGCTGTTGCACGAGGAGCAGCAAGGCTCTCTGCACCAGATGGAATGGCAAAGATGAGGTTGGGCTGAGTGCCATAAGCCATGAGCCCTGCGACCAACTGGTCATACAAAACCTGGGGTGGAAGGTGGGATGGGAGATTTTCAAAGGATACCACCAGCGTGGTGTATGAAGGGAGGCGAGTACGGGTTGTGGGAATGGGGTTTTTTTTATAAATTAGAGGAGTTTGTGCTGCCGCTTCAGCGTCCTCCTCAGATTGGAACTCAACGTCAAAGTAGCCCTTAAAAGGGCGGAAGTCTATAAAGCCAGCTGGCGCAAAGGCCGCAGTGGCTAGGTCAATAATTGCCCTATTGGCATATGGGAACAAATGCCCATAGTCTACTCTGAGGCAATAGCAAATGGCGGAGCGAGGGAGGGCAAGAGGATGGGGGCGAGAAGGGTGGACGCGCGCCAGGTGGAGTGCTAAGTCCCGTGGGGGGGACAAAATGGCTGGAAGCGGTGGGCGGGCTGTTTGAGCCCATCTGAATGCACTTGCCCGTGGGGTGGAAAATGCTAGGTGGGGGTGCACTGCTGCCTCACACTGGGGTGGCAGGCGGCGGAGCCAAGGACATCAAAGATAGGTTTGGGAAGATGGCTGTGGATAAATAAAACTTAAATTTAAAATCACTCAAATGTGACTTTGAGTGGTAAAAAATTCATTAAGCAATGTTATCCGGTACTATAGACTGCTTAACCACAAAGTATGGTTAATTGAGAATAAGAAAGAAGAAATTCTCGCTTTAATTTCTAATTTAAATCAATCCTCTTCTAATAATCACATTAATCAATGTGTTAAACCATACAGGATGATCTTAACAACTTACGTCAACAAGGTGATCAAAGTCTTACTTAAATCCATATCACTGGGTCTGAATCCTCTGAATCTGAGCCACTCATGATGTTGGGCGTTTACGTACTAAGCAGTGAACCTGTCTCTTTCAAACCTATCTTTAAAAATAAGTATGATCCAGGTGAAGGTAATATCCACTCCTTTTTATTTGATTTTTATAGAGCGATGGATGGAGCGACTGATCAACAATAAAGTGCGGCATTTTACTTCTTGTTTAAGTTGATTTGCTCAAGGAATCACGGTCCCTCACCTTAAGGTTTGTCAGACGGCGTTCAAGTGAAAACTGTCATTATTGAGCAATTTGGAATTGAACAAGTCCTCTCTAATCAAAAGTAAGCTTTAATGAGCATCCAAGTTAAGCAAGGAGAATCAATCCAAAAGTTTTGCTAAGTGATTTTAATATGATGCCCAGGCTCTCGCTACTTTGTGATTGTATTACTTTATATGATGCCATTTCAGCTGTAATAATGCGTTTGCTTCTTGTACTTAGCTGTTACTCCATTTGAAATTCTTAAAGGTAATTTTCACACTATTATTGACATAAAAGAGGCGTTAATGGAGACCCCTAATGGGGTGGTTCATCCATCTTCTGCTCATAAACCTTACTCTTATGTCTATGCGGTGTCTCCTAATCCCAAATCTAAGCCCAAGAAAACCTCCATGCGGATACTGTGGACTATTGGTCATATGGAACAACGATGCTGGAAGAAGCAAGCAGACTGGTCTAAAAAAGAGGAATAAGCATAGGCTAGAGGTTCCTTGTTCTGAAACACCTTCTTTGCATCAATATTAAACTTCCAATACCTCTAAAGACTTTTATGTGATCTTTGCTCCAGATGAACTTAAAATTTCTGATGATTTAGTCAACAATTTAAGTATTTCTTCTTACGTTACTATCATATCTTCCAAATCACTTTGACCTATTAGTCCTTTGGTATTTTCAATCCCACATTTTGGTACTGATGTAACTCGAGTGGAGGTCGTGTTACACAAAGTAAAAGTGTTAGCCATCATTGACATGGGATCCTCCATAAATGTGATCTCATCAGCTTATGAAAAATCAAATTTTCGCCAGCTTTAAACCACTCTCAAGACTAATGAAAAAACTTGTCCCCATATACTAAATCGATAGGAGCTTATTATTATCTTCCAATGCACTTTAGAAAAATTGGGAATTTAAGCCCCTGCTTTAGAGTTGGATAATAACTGTTATGACTTGCTTTTGGGAACCAGATTTTTTATTGATTTTGATGCAATAATTAGTAATAAGGACAATTATCTTTCTTTAATTGATACTGAGTACCTTTAATTCTACAGGATGTCCCAAATGATAAGGGCAAATCTAAATGACGTGTTTATCTATTGGAATACCCTAACCCAATCTCTCATCTTAAATATTGAATACTGGGATCTAAGGCTATTCTTTTGCCTCCATCAGTATGTGCTTCTGAAGGAATGCCTTTATATTCTATCAACTCAATTAAAATTCCTACTAAAAAATCAAGTTATAATCAATACTGGAGTGCAAGTATTAGTGCCAACTGATCATTTATTAGAGATCTCAGGTAACATTAATCCCTCCCATCTGGAGGCCTTAACCTGTCCCTGTATCCTTGATCCCACATATCATGGTCTGTTCTAGTTTTATTAGATAATCTTACCTCTTGACCTATGAAATTGTGTTGGAATAATCCTACCACTTATGTACAACCTACTCCAGTAATTGAAATATTATCTGTCTCTGGATGTGGGGAGTTACATGATTTTGGGCTGGATATACCCCCTATCATTGCATAGTAAAACTTTGAATATGGAGATTCACTTACTCCAGAGCAACAACAATCAGCTTAGACTCTAATTGAAGAGTGTGCATATATATTTGCCGGTGGCTCTGGAGATTTTGGGTTAATGAAAAATGTAATAACATCAGGTAAAAACGGAGGATAATCCCCCTATCTGAGCCTGGCCTTATTGAAAGTCTAAGGTCAAGGAGGCTCAAGTTTCATTGTAAATAAAAAAATCCTTGAAGTTGGGATTAACACCTTCCCAAAGTCTACGAGATTCCCCTCTAATGATTATATGAAAAAAGGATTGAGGTCATAGAGTGGCTATGGACTATCATCATCTTAATTCTGTTACCAAGAAAAATTCATGTCTATTATCTCACATCAATGACTTGTTAAGATTACTGTCTGGACCACAGTTCTTTTTGGCCATGAACCTTGCTAGTGGTTATTGGCAAATTGAACTAGCTCCTTAAAATCGTCAAAAATGCACTTTAATTTCTAGTGAGGGGTTATTTTATCCTACTCATATGCTTCAGGGGCTTTATAATGCCCCTGCTACCTTTCATAAGGCTCTGGATGGCTTATTTGGAGATTTGAAACTTTCCTGTAATTTAGTTTATTTAGATGATGTTACTATTTTCTCATACTTTTTAACAAGCATTTAGCACATTTATAAGAAGTATTTGGTTGAATGTGCCAATCTTCTTAAAAGATAAAACCATCTCAAATTTCTTTTTTCAAACTGAGATGGAATTTTAGGTCATAAGGTTAATCGTGATGGGATTTTACCTTTGTATAATAAGATTCAAGCCATTATAGACATGCCTGTTCCTAAGAGCATGCGCGATATAAATGAGCTTTTAGGGACGATTGGTTATTACTGACAATTTATCCCCCATTTTGTTAAAATTGTGGAACCCTTAGTATAATTACTACATAAGTAAGTTCCTTTCTTATATGAAGAATCGCAACAGTTAGCTTTTGATCTTACATGAAAAGCTCCAATTAGTGCCCCAATTTTAACTCATCCTGTTTTTCTAAAGCCTTTCCTCTTAATTAAAGATGCCAGTGTTGTAGCTATTGGGGCTATCCTGGATCATCATGACTCAATCTAGTATATCACCTTATCGCTTTTTATAGTAAAAACCTTTCTAAAGCATAATGCAATTATAGCGTTACTGAGAGAGAGTGTCTTACAGTCCTATCAGCCATCAAGCATTTTCGCCCTTAAATCTATGGCAAACATTTTACTATCATGGATCACGCATCTCTAAAATGGTTACAACAAATGAAGGATCCTATTATACGATTATTTAGATGGGCTAAAGCTTTAGAATTATGATTTTTCAATTTAACATCGTGATTGAGCTATACACCTTTATTCTGATGGACTTTCTCGAAAGCCTATATTTCATCTATTCACTGCTGAAGAGGATTATATCTATGACCTAATTGGCAGACCCAAAATATGGTATTGTGAATCTAAGGATGTTATTGCAAAGCTACAATCTTTTATTGAGGACACTCAAATTAGAGAAGTTCTCTCTATAAGAAGTTTCGATCTAAATGGCTACCTTTTATTCAGCCTTCTGCTTGTACCAATACCATTATGGTCTCTCATCAAGATGTGGGGCATGGAGCTGTTGCAAAGACTTACAGTGGTTAAAAATCAATGTTATTGGAGTAATATGCTGGAAACTGTGCACGATGAGTTGGTAACTTGTCTCACTTGCCAAAAATAACATATTGGAAATCTGACTTATCAACATAAAATTGTGGGACCTTTGGAACCTTTTTTTCTACAATGAGGCTTGATGTATTGGGTCCCCTTCCTACCGCTACTTATATACAATGCTATATCATTCTAGCTAAAGACCATTTTACCAAATGAATTGAAGCTGTCTCTGTTTCCACTGTCACCACTAAGTCTACTGTGTCCTTCCTTTTAAAGCAAGTTTTCACCTGACATGGTAGGCCAAAAGTACTATTATCAGATAATGGAATTAATTTTGTTTCACAAGTAATATCTGAGCTTACTAAATTTGATGAGTACTTATCAGTTGTTTACAGCTCCTTACAATACTTCTAATAATGGTGTCATTGAATGAGCTAATGGTACCCTGGTAGCTATTCTATGAAAGATAGCTTCAAAAGACCCTAGTAGATGGAATCTATACTTACCTAGTGAAACGTTAGCTTACCAAATTAGTTATCATTGTATAATTGGAATGTCTCTTTTCAAGGCTCAGTATGGTTGAGATCCTATTTTACCCCCTAGTGTACAGCCTATACTTGATACTGCTACCCTGCAAACTAATTAATTAGCTATGAGAAGGTTAACTGATGAGATTATCAGAGTGTAAGCCTTAGCTTCGAGTACTCTTGCCACTACAACTTGAATAGAAGGACTTAGGACTAATGCTACCCAACCTACTTTACCTGAATATCAAATAGAAGAACTTGTACTCTTTTATCATCACAGACCTAGAGGACAAATTCACAAACTTGATAACTTATGGTCTGGACCTTATCATATTATCTATCATCAGAGTATTGAATATTCCATTTTGGCTGTTGACACTGGAACTGTTATTAATAGAGTTCATAGTAAGTTTCTTCATAAGTACGTGCCCTGGCAAGATCTTGAGGGGTTATTTTTGGAAATATAACTGCAATGACTAAATATAATCAAGAACAAGGTTTGTCACTACAGTCTAATAAAGATTCTTAGAATCTCATCAGATATATCCAAATCTCTTTTAAACCAACGATCAACTCTTCAGAAATATCATTCTCATCCTCCTGAGAAAGGCTAATCCTTCCAAGGAGATTAAACATTCCAAAATGGTTGATCCCATGAGGTGAAGGTTGATTTCATCTAACAAAAAATGTATCAAATTGGATAATCAGCCATACCAGTCCTCTAACAAAAAAGATCTTACCACATTTGAAGCATAAAGATCCTTTATGAAAATCTACTAAATCCTCTTCTATAAATATATTTAAATTTTAACTAACAAAGCACCACATATTTTGTCTCACATAGTTTCCAATTGGTTAAACTAAGGTCAAAATTCGTTATTCCAATTGGAATTCATTATTGCAATGAAACTAATAATTTCGTTGCCTTATTTCATTCTCTCGCTAGAGCCACAAAACTAATAATTTCTTAGCCTTTATAGCGCCTGAATATCAAAATTTCTCACAAAAGTCCAATAGTCACATTTGAAGAAGCGTAAATAATTTTAAATGGAGATTCCTGAATCTCATCATTTAAAAATGAATTATCAAGAAGAACTTTGAGACTTACATTGTGGAGACATTAACCCAGGATGAAGAGCCAGCCGCAAAAGGGCATTTTGCTGTGGATAGGAATCTCATGAACCTATACAATCCAAAAGTTCTCCCAGAGACATATAGTTCAAGTGAAAATCTATCTTGCTATTTAATGCAATTTTTAAACCATGCACTTTATAATACTTTACATTTATTAGGAGTCAATAAAATGAACATCACCATCATATTGTTACCCAAAAGACCTTATGGTTGGCCTACAAACAGGTATATAATTTATAATCACAAAGTCTAGTGGACATTTACTGTCTGATAAAAGAAAACCATTCCTACATCATTCAGCTCCATAACCAAATGGTGACTATTGACCTTAATGTTACCAAATGTGTGAAGAAGCTATGAAGCTTCTCCAAAAGAAAAATATGGAGTTAATTAAAAATAATAAAAGATTAATTGATGCATTTTCCCAATAGCCTTTAAGACATGACGCTGAGTCTCATTTGAAATGGCTGCCCAAGCTTCTACTAGCAGCATATATTGAGGAGGAACAGATTGAAAATATGGCAGAAAGTAATACAATCCGCCAAAAGATTATACATGAGTTAACACTCATTGATACAGTGGGAGAGTGATATGATTATTGCCGTTTCTTGAAAAATATATTAAACTAATAAAATGGAGACCAGGGGCTCCAATAACCACAATCTTTATCATTCAGCGGAAATTCTTCTACCGTTCAACCTTCAGAATCTTAGCCTTCAGATTCGCTCTGCGGCTATCAACTAAACAATTCCTTGAATTCCACCTTCATTCCCCATATATGCTCATCTTTTTGTCCACTTTCTATACCATCAACTTAGCTACTAAGCTTCTTAATTTTCCATTGTACTCATATCTTTTTTTAGCACTAGGTGGTCCCAACCTAAACCATTGTATTCATATCATTAATCAGGTTCTGGCAAAATTCTCATATTTTTTCCATGGTAAATTGCTTAGCATCAACTCATCTCAAACATACTAAATTACTAAAAACTCTAAACTCTATTTCGTCAGGTAACTAATAATCTGCCATCAATATTTTAAGCTTATCATCCAGTTATATCAAATTTCCCAACACTACGTCCCCTTTACTGGATGATAAGTCTTTGGTCCAACTTCATATATTGTTTTCCTTAATGTTTCCTGATTCACAAATGCAACCAAGCTACTAAGCTCTAAAGGATTCCCTCATTATGGTGTGACAGAGGTATGGGTGACCCTGGCCAAAAGCTGCTACCCAAGTTCCCAAATATGCTTAGCCATGAGGGGGTGTCCGAGATAGATGTCATGGCTGACTTGACTCAGGAGTAGCTTCTGTCTGAGTTCATTGACCATTTTTAATCCTTGCACGCCCCCTTTGGTGATTTTGTGGCACAGTTTCACTGGGGTGGAGAGCAGAGCAGAGGCCCCTTGTTTGATGAAGTGGTGTGGCTCTTGGCAGATGACTTCAGTTGTCTAATGCTTCCACCTATTGCCAAGCCTCATCCAGTGGTACTATCAGTCCACCAGATGTTAGTCTTTGTGTATTGGGTGCTAGTTAGCTGGCCATAGTATTTCTCCCATGCTTTAAATCGCTTTTTGCTCATTATGAGTGAACTACATGAGCAACCAGCTGAGCTGCATGGAATTTGGGGTTATCGCCACGTTTCATGATCTTAAAGCCAATGACCTAACCTAATATCTCACTATAATGGCACTCCTTGAAAACATAATCTTTTTATCCATGACTGCGATGGGTTCAGCGATGGAATGTCATCAGTTATAGCTGAAGCGAGCCTGTTGTGCGGCATATTATGCGTCTACCCCCTTCCCACACGCCTATTCCGCCCTAGATGATTTCCTCATGGATTTTCTAGTTTTAATGCATCCTTTTCCCCTAGGGCTGGACTCAACTTATTGTTTGTGGGAGGCTCAATATATCTCACCCCTTAGTCACGTATTCCTTGTTATCCTAATACCACCAGCAAATGTGGTTGCAGTCCTTGCTCCTAGTGGCTCAGGAGCGCGTTCATTTTTTAATATTCTGGTCATCCTGCAGCTTTCCTGGCTCTTCTCCCCCTTCCTCTGGTAATACAGCCTCCTCCTCCTCCAACGCTGCAAACCCCCAATGGATCTAATGAGTCTAAACCTCTGGAAAGACAGCGGAAGAAAAAGAAACATGCGTCCTGCCAAAAAAGACAGATATGGCGAGGTGATCATGAGATAGCTTTACGCTGGACAGATTTTTTTGCTTCATATAATAAATGCGTTAGATTCTACCAGTATCTATGTGTTTACTTTACTTTTTTATTTTGTCTTATTTATGTTTTTATTTTTTGTCGTCTATTGAATATATGCCCAAAGGAACTTAGCATACACTTGTTTGATAAAACGACAACTAGCTGGGTCCTTGATGGTGTAAGCTTTGGCTCCCATTTTTACCATCTCAAAGGGCTTATCCATATGCTATCTAACTTATTCCGCCGTCCAAAATTGTGTTAGTCACGTAACAGGACATTACCTCCTATCAATAACTGTATAAGTCCACTATCCCATTGTTGATTAGAGGCTTGTTCTTTGAACTTCTTAACTAGGCTGATTGAGTATGCTTCAGTCTGGAGTTTGATTAGTGTAGATGTCAAAGTCATCAAATAGCATTGCGGATCTATTCTGCTGGTATCCTCTACACAAGAATAAAATAGTTCAGGCAGGGTGGTTGCCTTCCATAAAGCAGCTGTATAGGACTCTTTCTGGTCATAGAGTGATAACTAATGTTATAGTCAAAAATGGAGGTGGAGAGGAGGGTACTCCAATCTGACGGTCTATCTGCCACCAGCTTCCTAGGTATTTTCACCTGTGTTCCATTAAACTGCTCGACCATTACATTAAACTAAGGATGATATGGGGTTGTTAGAACCCCGCTAATGGTCATTAATTCAATCAACTTAGGGAGAATATGTGAAATGAAGTTGGTACCATTGTCAGTGAGTATGAACTATGGACAACCATGCTATTTAAATATGAATTCAATATGAATTTTTATAACGGTGACCACCCCAATCTCTGATTGCACGTGCCTCCACACATCTTTTCAAATAGCTTATCACTAACAGAATTTACTTGGAGCAATTTGCGCCCATTGGAAAGGGTCCCATGATGCAATGGATACTGCATGCCCAGCAAAATGGGTTTCACCAGCCGAATGGTAGTCTTCTGATTGTTGGCTACTCCACTTTGCATTGGTAACAACATGAGATTGTTTCAAAACGTTGAAGTGCATGCTCTACCAAAAATAGCCATTCACAGGAACTATAATGTTTTGCATAATCCTCCATGACCTACCACCTTGTGAGCTTTCAAAATAATGTTTAATCAGGCAAGGATCTCAGGAAACTCATAGCAACCCCACCAAATCTGTTTGTATAGCTCTGCATTTTTCAAAAAAAGTACCAGCACTCGTTCCATCTAATGCCCAAATAACTTGAGGTGGTTCATCCGCATAATTACTGCTAATCATCTTTTCATACAGCAAATTTCACAGATATTCCATTATGGCTATCTTTGGTAGCTGAGATAAACAGTTGTCATTCTGATGCTTTGAACCATAAGTACTATTTTAAAGTCTCAAGCTTAAAGTTTGAGAGCGCACCGTAGGAGCTGTCCTTATGGATCCTGGAGATTCTGCAACCATCAAAAGGAAGCGTGGGCAATCACAATTTTAGACTTTACCTCATGATGGTACACACCAAACTTCATATAAGCATGAATAACAGCTAGGCAATCCCACATGATCACCGTGTAATTCCGCTTGTGACAGTTTAACTTTTTGCTGCAATAAATGATGGTTTGCTACACCCCTCATCTTCTCATTTAGATAGTATTGCCTGATGAAGAAAGGGAGACATCCATCTTGACAATGAACTCCTTCTCAAAAAGTTGGATATTGCAGCGCAGGTGCATTGATTAATGCAATCAAGATAGTGTCAAAGTAATTCTTATGACGTTCCATCCAATTGAACGTAGCGTTCTTCAGCAGCCCAAAGAGGGGTGCCCTGATACTACTAAAATTGAGTATGAAGCGTTGGTAGTACCAAACCATGCTTAGAAACACCCTTAATATCCCACTTGGTACTTGGTTGGGCCATCTTTCTAATAGCTTCTACCTTAGCCGGTTGTGACCTAAGTCCTTTTGAGTTCACCACAAACCTAAGATATTCTAGTTGCTCTTTGTAGAAGTGGCACCTTCAAGGACTAAAATTTATTTTAACCTCGGTAAGCTGGTGTAATACCTTCTCAAAATAATTCAGATGCTCTAAAACGTTCACAAGAAAACTTTAATGTTGTTGAGGTAGACAAGGGTGCATGACAGTTTTTAAATCGCAAAGAATAGTCTCCAGGGCCCGTTGGAACGTAGTGGGGCGTTACATAGCCCCTGAGGCATATGATTGGGCTTAAATAACCCCTTAAATGTGATCATAGCAAACTTTTCTTGTCTTTCTAAAGGAAACTTAATTTGCCTGTAACCCAATATCAGGTAAATGGCAAAAAATAGCAAGCTTCGCATAAATAATCTAAAGCATAATAAATTTAAGGCAGCGGGTATAAAACTTTTTGGTGATGCTGTCCAGTTTTTAGTAGTGATTAATACCTGATAAGTGACATCTTTTAACAACAATTAACAAGGGTGAAGCCCAAGGACTCTTTTATAAATCTAGCATACCCCACTCCAGCATCTTCCGTATTTTGTCAGAAGCTACTTCCTCCTCAGTCCTTGAGAGGAGGATTGTCTGGGACTAAATAGGGAGATGGTCCCCATATCCACCCAATGAACGATGATATGAGTGTATCCCAAATCATGATCATTGGCCACAAAAATATATCAATACTTTATAAATAATGGCAGGTCTCAGTTATTCTGCTTATCCAATAACCCTTCCAGAGCTTCTTGCGAAATTACTGACATTAAGCTAGGGAGTTTTACAGTGGGAATACCAAATTTGTCCAGTGAACCAAATTCGTGTACCTGCAAGACCTCATCAACAGGAGTCATATGCAATATGCCACCACCAGTTGTTGGTGGACCTTCAGCGGACCTTTCTTCAGGTTGGCTAACAACAATTCGACTTTCCTGAATCCAATGAATATGATTCTTGGAGCCACGTGGGTTCTTTGAGGTGAGATTGTTAATAGGTGCCGTTAACTTTTGGCATATTAGGTTTTATCCTCTGAACTGGTTTCACAGGGTAAAGCCCACTGAGCAATTGACGAGCGATATGAGGATTGCTGGCCCTAGATAATAATATGTAGCAGTTTTCTAATAAGGAGCTATCACCCCAACGATACCAATTCATTTAATCAACTAAATGGCTACTTCTGTTACTCTTCCTACTCTCTCTTTGTAAAAACCTCCACCTTCTCACACTCACGCTAAACTATTTATCCACAGTATTCCTCAGCGGATTCAACATGCTCCTCTTAGTAAATCCCTATTTGCTACGATCTAAGGGTTTCATTCAAACACTGAGGCTTTGGTGGAATTCCCTCAATTTGCCAAACCATGATTACTTTGATCAATTTACTTTTTTGATATAATCTATTGCTCAATATCAAGGTTTGCTTCAATTTTAAATTACAATCCGATGAAACTATAGCTTATTGTCCAGTCATATCAGAATCTTAACCTTACCCCCCATTGACAGAAAATAAGCTCCTATTGCTTGTATGGCCAGAGGAATTTCGCATGTACTTGGTTAACAAACTGAACACCTGCAGGTTCCTTAATGGTTTAGGCGTAAACACCAGTCTTCTCAATTATCTAAACAGTTCAATTTATATACTGGCAAGCTTTTTCCTTCTTCCAAACCCATGTTGGTCATGGAACAGGACAAGATCTTCTAAACTGAACTAAGAAAGTCTGCTTCAACTACATTGGTCAGCCACCTGATCCCAAATCTTCTTGGCTATACTTTTGGAATATTCTTTAGTTTGGAGTTAATCATTGTATCTGTTAAGGCAGACATGTAGCGTTGGGGCTTGACTCCGCCAGTATCCTCCACATAGGAATAATGAAATGCCGGCAACTCTGGATGTCTTCCATGGAGTAATTGGAAAGGACTCTTTCCAGTTGCTGAATGGAAGCTAATATTGTATGTAAAGACAGAGGTGGATAAGAGGGTGCTCCATTCAGATGGTCAATCCTTTAAAAGTTTGCAGAGAAGGTCTACCAAGGTTCCTTTGACCCTCTCAACCATTCCATCATATTCATGTTGTTTGGGGGTAGTCAATACCCCGCGGATTGCCATTAATTTGTTCAACTTGGGTAGGATATGTGACGTTTAATTGGTTCCATTGTCCATGAAATAAAATTTGGACAGCCATGTCGCTGTATGACACAGTCCAGGATGAACTTGGTGGTAGAGACAGCCCCAAAATCATTGATCGCCCTTGCTTCCACCCATCTTTTTAAATAGTCAATAGCTACTATTATGTACTTGGAGTGGTTTACGCCAGTCGGCAGAGGCCCCACCACATCCAGAAAAACAGTATGCCATGTGAAATGAGGCTTAACCAGCTGGTATTTTGTCTTCCAGAAGAGTGGTTTCTCCACTTGGCACTGATGACAACAGCTCACTGTTTGAGCACATCATAGTGCATACTCTTTAATAGTAATGGGGTTTCAAGAACTCCAGCATTTTTCGCAACCATGACCTACCACTCTATGAGCATCCATATTAATTGTGGGTCTAACAGAAAATTTTTGGAGACTTAGCATCAATTTTCCTATCTGCTATACAGTTCCCCATCACGCACAAAGGTATTCTGTTGCAGACCATCCAGTACTTTAATCACCTGTGGTGGCTCATCATGATATTTTCCCACAATCATCTTCTCATACATGATGTCTGCCAAATCAGCCATAATGGCAACTGTCAGTAATTAGGAAAAACAGTCCGCATTCTGTTGTTTCGCCCCTGTTCGATGTACATCTTGAAGTATGCTTGGGCTTCAGGCTCATTGCACGAGCCGCCTTTAGGTTCCTGAAGATTCTGCAGCCACCGCAAGGATGAATGGTCTGTAACATCTTTAATTTAACCCCATGGAGGTAGACCCAGAATTTTTTATATGCATATATCACTTCTAAGCTCTTCTGCTCAGTCACAGTGTAATTACGTTCAGGGCCTGTTAAACTTTGTCTACAATATGCAATAGGATGCTCCACACCATCATCATCCTTTTGGGATAGCATGGCCCCTACGGCTGAAAGAGAAGCATCAATTTTTACTATGAATTCCTTCTAAAAATTTGGGTATTGTGGAACAGGCGCACAGGCCAACACAGTTTGTAAAACATCAAAAGCTATTTGACATCATTCCATTTGGTCGGATGTATCATGTTTCTTTAGTAACTTAGAGGGTAGCCCCTATAAAGCTGAATTTTGAAATGAACCGCTGGTAGTAACCGACTACCCCCAAAAGCACCTAAATCCTGTTTGTTACCCAGATGAGTCATCTGGCATATAGCTTCCACTTTTGCTGGCTGAGGACTTAGCCCTTTTGAGTAGACCACAAAATGAGGTATTCCAACTCTCCTTAAAAAGTGGCACTTGTGGGGCTTAATTTTAATGTTAGCTTCAGCAAGTCGGTGGAATACTTGCTCCAAGTGATTGATATTTATGAAGATCTAAAAACACATTTCTCACAATATAAACTGTGGGCTCTTCTAGTGAGCCAGGCCAACTAGTATGGAAACTGGTTAGCCCTTTGCCGTTTTGCCTTCATAGGCATACCACCCCTATGAGTCTGCGTCCCACCCACCAACACAGCAGACCAACGACTTCACCTTAGCCTCAGGGTCCATGGTGTACCCAGGTGAGTCTTGTCCCCATCCTGGGCGGCCAAGGCACTCCCACACTGCACCCCGCAGAGTTGACAGCCAGTTGGCAACGTTATTGGTTGCTGGTTGGCCAGGTTCCCGCCTGTTCCTCAAAGGGCTGAGGTATTGGAGCTGGCAGCATCAGCAACTCCTGGCGCGTCACCTCATAGAACTACAGGTATCTCCAGTCCCATTATTAACCTAGCTGATGAACTACTAACAATTAAAATAAAATAGGCGAGAGAGATCTTTATTTGGAGGGAATAAACGACTATTTAGACTATAGGCTACTTCACCTAAAAAACCCCTCGCCCATCCAAGCCAGTTCTTTAAAAAATCTTTAATCATTCATGATAATGATTCCTTACCAATCTGCTCATCTAATCACCAAATATTAAATTAAGTCACTCCATCCTAAGCACGAGTTGTAGATCAATTGTAAATAATTTCATAAATACATACAACTTTGAGCATCCTCAACATGAGTCACTGGTGCTCCAAATTAGCAGCGGAACCATATTTGCATGCTTGGCAATGGATTCAGTGGCTTTCCTTTGGAAATTCCCAGAATTGACCTTCAAATGGCAAATTGGCTGTGAACGCAGATTCCACCAAACCTAATTAAAAGTAATCATTAAAAAATTAAAGATTGAACTAGGCAATTAGCCAGCAATCACGCCTGACTATCCATGAACCTTAGTTCTGATATTATCAGAAGGATCTATCTGGTTAATTTCCTGACATTTCCCCCCACTTAACCAGATGGTATCCTTCAGCATGACCCACCCCAATGGAGGACCAAGAACACCCCAGCGCCACCTTGAAGGAGCGCTGGGTCTGAACAGTGGCTCTTACCACCTCCTAACCCAACCTCAAACTACTTGGGCAGCCCACTAGTGGAGCCCCTGTAGTTAGCACCACTGTCACAAAATTGACTGTGGGCTCTTCTAGTGTGCCAGGCTAACCAGTATGGAGACTAGTTGACCCTTTGCCATTTTGCCTTCATAGGCATACCACCCCCTGTGAGTCTGCATCCAACCCACCAACACACCAGACCAACGACTTAATCTCAGCTAGGGTTCGTGGTGTGCCCTGGCGTGTCCTGCCCCCATCCTGATTGGCCAAGGCACTCCCGCGCTGCCCCACCATCCTGACTCTTCACCAACATATATGGAATTGCCCTGGCGAGTTATGCCCCCATCTTAGGCAGCCAAGGCACTCCCACGCTGCACCCCACTGAGTTGACAGCCACTTGGCAACGTCATTGGTGGCTGGTTGGCCAGGTTCCCACCTGTTCCTCACAGGGCTGAGGTATTGGATCTGGAAGCATTGGCTCTCCAGGAACTTCACCTCACGCTAACTTCAGTGATCTCCAGTCCCATTTTATATTAACCTAGCTGATGAACTCCTAATAATTAAAAACTGGCAAGAGAGAGAACTTTATTTGGAGGGAATGAACGACTATCTATACTATAGCTACTTCGCCTATTAAAACCCCTTGACCATCCAAGCTTCCACTTTGATTAATCTTCAGTCATTCATGGTAACAATTCCCTCCAAATCCGCTCATCTGATTACCAAATTATAAATCAAGTCGATCCATCCTTAGCTCAATTTGCTGGTTAGTTGTATATAAATTCATTTAATAAATAAGCTTTGAGCATCCTATGCATGAGTCGCTGGTGCTCAAAATAGCAGTGGAACCATATAAGGACGCTTAGCAATGGATTCGTTGGCTTTCTGCTGGTAATTCGCAAAAATGACCTTTGAATGGCAATTGGTGGTGAATGCCAATTTCGCCAAACTAAATCAAACTATTAATTATAACATCAAATAAGAGCAAACTAGAAAATTAGCCAGCAATCCTGCCTGACTAACTGACACCCCTAATTCTGATATTATTGGAAAGTATCTATTTGGTTAATTTCTCAACAACGTTAATATCATCAAAGTAGACTAGAAAGCAAGACAGCTTCAAGTCACCCAAAATAGTGTCCATAGCCCGCTAGAACGTAGTTGGGGCATTGCACAAATCCTGTGGCTTACATGTAGGTTGGAACAACCCTTTTGAAGAGATTATCAAACTATTCCTGTTCCACCGCTGGCAACTCAATTTGCCAGTACCCCAATATCAAGTCCATAATGAAGAAATATTTGGCACCGCCCAGCCGATCTAAAGCATTGTCAATTTGCAGAAACAGGTATGAGTCTTCTCTCATAGTTCTATTGAGCTTTTGATAGTTAAAGACCACCCTTTTTTGCCATCCTTTTTCTTAACAATAAGCACTGAGGACAATCAGGGACTCTTTGACGTCTCTAACATTCCCTATTCAACCAATTTGTCTATATTAGTGGATAAAATTTTTTCTGCCACCTTGGAGCGACGGATAGGCCTTGACCAAATAGGAGGGTGATCCCTCATGTCCAATCAATGCACAATACCACGTGCATATCCCAAGTCATGGTCATCATCTGAAAAGATGCTTTGGTATTTCGCAAACAGATCCATCACCCAGTCCTTCTAATCCTCTGACAGGCAAGTTAGAGCCTCCTGTGGACCACAGTCATTATTCCAAATGAGGCTTTTAATAATAACCTGAGTTCATCCCATGAACCAAAGTCATGTATCCAATAACTTCATCAATAGGAAAGTGGTGAATATAAGCCACCTGATGCCTTTGCACATTCATAGATTCCTTCTGCAGGTTAGCTATCAACACCTTCACTTACCCCTGCCCTGGTAACATTAACACAGGAGCCACAATGGGTCTGAGCCACAATTGCTGATAGGGTCCCATACTCTCACTGAATAGACCTTCCGGGCTATCTATTTCAGCTCCATCCCTATTATGATCTGATGCCCAGAATGTATGCTTAAAGCATTCGCTGCTCACAATTGGATACCATATACTCATAAATAGATTAGGAAACATTTGTGTCCTTTTTTTTCATCTGCCAATATTAACAGAAATCACCTTGTCACCATACACGAGATTAATCTGGCTGGAGAAGATGGAGTTTTTGGGATTCTGTTGGAGATGAAGTAAGTGGGGATCTATTGGCCTATAATGCTAATGGTTTCTTCTGCCATATAGACCATGGCCCCAAATTGCCGCATGAATGCGGTTCTGATCAGCATGTCTTAGTTGTTAATAGGTAAAACACAGCAGGAGCAGATGCTCAAACTGACCTAGACCTCAAAGGCAGCATTCTGTAAGCGCCCTTTGATAAGTGCTCTGGGCCCATGTGGTCCCATAAACTACTCATTGTTCCACATCAGGCTTTAGCAGAATCCTAGATATGAGCTTGGTAGAAATTTTAAAAGTAGCGCCAGTATCAATAATCGCCCTAATTTTAGTTTTTTGTACAAAAACGTCACAGTATGTACAATCCAAATCTAAAAACTAATTGGTGCTTATTACATAAACATCCAAGGGCTTTTGGTTATTCAATAAAGTGAGAATACCAGCGCTGACATGTGGATATGCATGGGCAATTTTCTCTACTGGAATAGCCACTTCCGCCCCTTCTAAAGCTGCGACATGTGTTAAAGGTTTGCATCCAACTGTATCATTCTGCTAAAGGATTTGTCAGATGTATGGCTTTTGCAACTCTTGTTGAAACTCCATGTCTGCATCATTGGGGCTCTACCTAGCTTGAGGTCAATATCATAGGGGATCTGTTGATACAATATATCATCATATTAAGTTCCAAAACTTACCTCAAGCAACTCATGGTAATCCTCTGGGACAATTAGACTTGATTTAGCGGAGGTAGAGTGTCTTTTCTCTAATCTGCTTGCCCTTTTCCCTGTTCTTTTGTTACAACTGGTACTGCATGGACTCCCAGTCTTCCTGGACAGCTAGCCACATAATGTCCTTGTTAGCCACACAAGAAACAAGCATTAGTAAATGGTACACATCTTTGCATCCTCCCACATAGACCCAGGTCTGAAATTAATTGCTAGATTGTAATGTGGCTGAGGGTGAACTAGCTGAGTAAAATGGGGCGGAAAGGACTCGCCAGAGCATTAAATGGACAAATATTCCTCAGTGGATTATAAATTAAGTCGTTGTTGTCCTATATCTGGTGGGCATTTGGTAACGTTTTCAAGGGCTTTCCGTTTCACATTGGGAGCACTGAAAGTGACTTTAGACGGTGCAAATGACTAACAATTTTTAATAGCTGTTTCTTCTTGAATAATGTAGGACATAGCATTATACAGTTCACAATATGGCTTAACGGCCGCCATCATCTCTATGCCCACCTCATCATTAGTTAAGCTATTTGCTCCCAACAAAGTATGAGCCTCAGTTATGAATCGCATCACAAACTGTATTAAGGACCATTTCTTTTGGAAAGATATTGCCAAAAATTCTGCCTGGCGCTGAGCCATTCTGGCCTTGCCCCCAAACAGATGGATCACAGTCTCTTTACCTCTTGATAAGCTACGTACTACTCTTAAAGTAACATATGACCTGATCAGTGCTTGCAACATCCAAAGTGGATGACAACAGTTTAGTTTTCCACTTTTTGCAACCTTCACAGCATATTTAAACCAAATTTAAAACTGTGTATGTTTCCATCATGATAGAATTGGGGCAGCTTGTCGCTGCACACCTCTCCCTCCCTAACAACCTCATTTAATTTATACAATGCACAGTATAGCCGCTCTGTAGTGTCACTCAAGCGGTTGGCAAGTTGGTTGGTTTGGACCCCACCAGGTGCAGTTAATAAAAAGGCTTGGAGAGCTGAAGATTATATTTATTTTTGAAGAAAAGCATTTTTTTACCCTGAAGCTTTGTATTCAAGGCAAACTTTAGTTTCACATATTGTTACGACTCAATAAACTGGGGAAACCTCTGTTGAGAGGAACTGGTTGCACCATCAAGTGTCAAGTTTGAAGTATTTTAATAAGTTGCTCAATGGTCCCCCTGTAGTGAGCACCACTGTTAACTTTCAGTAGATTAGGTTGATTCCCTTGAACTGATTACATAGGTTAGAACCCACTGAGCAATGGAAGTGCAATATGAGGATCGCTGGCCCTCAATAAAAATAATAATGATAACAATAAAGTTATTTAATCAGGAGCTATTGCCCCAATGATACTAATTTATAATATAATCAACTTAACGGCTACTTCTGTTACTTTTTCTACTCTCTCTTTGTAAAAACCTCCACCTTCTCACTCTCACACTAAACTATTAATCCTTAGTATTCCTCGGCAGATTCAACATGCTCCACTTAGTAGATCCCTATTTGCTGTGATCTAAGGGTTTCATTCGAACATTGAGGCTTTTGTGAAATTCCCTCAATTTGCCAAACCATGATTACTTTTATCAATTTACTTTTCTTTGATATAATCTATTGCTAAATCTCAAGGCTTGCTTCAATTCTAAATTATGATCTGTCAGAACTATAGCTTATCATTCAGTTATACCAGAATCTTGACAGGGGCGCAGAACCTCCTCATAAAGACCTTTGGGTATCTCAATCTCAAGCGCTGTCCCCACTATAATATAGTGACATGGGGTTTTTTGTAGTAGCCGTGGATCAGAGTGTTAAGCCCTAATATTCATATATTTGTTGAAGAATATTAGTTTTATTTTTCAAGAGCTGGTAGAAGACAGGAATTAATCTGTCAGTGTACATGAGATTAATTTTCCCAGCATGGATGGAATCCTTTGGCTCTCTACTAGAGGTGAAGTAAACTAGGAGCTGCTGACCCAACATCACAATTTCTCTTCCACCATATCTACAACTGCCCCAAAGTGTTGCAGAAAGCAGCTCCTATAAGCATGTCATAGTTGTGATTTGGTAATACAATTGACAGTGCGGAGACAGTAATCAACTCAAACTGCAGTGGCAGCGCACTACAGCTCCTTTTAAACTGTGCATTCGGCAAGCAGTTCCATACACTATCTGATGCTCCATGTTGGGTTTCAGAGATAGCTTAGCTACCACCTGGTTGAATCAATGTTAACTGGTGCACCAGTGTCTATAATCGCTTATACTTTGATTTTTACAATAAAAAATACCACAATATATACACGATAAAAAGAAGAACATTGATTATTTATTAATGGAATATCCAGGGAATCGTTTTTCTCAAAGAACCTTATAATGCCCATTCTGACTTTATATACTAGTTAATCACTTCTATCAGAATGGCTACGCTTACTCCTTTCAGTGAAGGCACGGCAGAGGAGGATCAAGGTCTTTCAGATGAGGCTTTCTCTAAAATCTGACAGCATAGGGTTTCAGCATCTCCTGATGGTCTCCTCCAGCGCATCCTTTTTGGTTGCAAGTGGTTCAGCATGTGTATGTTGTCAGCAGAAAATTGGTATAGAAACATGTCCGCAGAATTAAAGGGTTAGTGGAAAGCATCTCATTGTATTTGGGTGGAAAATTAATTTGAACCAGCTTAAGTAGAGGGTCCTGTCTCTACTCCGCTTGATCTTTTCCCTGATCATAAAGGTACAACTGTATGACGGGGACTTGCCAATTAGCGGGGCAGTTAATGCAATATGAATGTGGTGACTACATGCATAATATGTTACTCTAAAGGCATCCCATTCTTCAAGTATTATTAAATGGCTCAGGTCAAGGGTTGAGCTAGGCGTTATAATTTGGCTGAGGGTTATAAGATGGCTAAGGGCGACCCAAAAAATCATATGATGGCAAAATAGCTGGAAGATTAATGCTCAATTGTTGCAGCCCACTTGAAGAATGAGACCAATTTCACTAATGAAGGCTTCCACTAGAAATTAGGAGGACAAAATGTGGCATCGAGTTGTCGCAGGTAAATAACTATTTTAAGCAAGGGGATGTCCCCTTGTAGAACTGGAGCCATTGCGTTGAAAAACTCCCAGTTTGGTTTCACTGTCACGCTCATTGTGATCCCAACTTCAGCCTCAGATAAAAATACCGCCTCTACTAAGACATGCGCTTACAAAGTAAATTGATCAGCAAAATATCAATGTCTCATTCCGCTGAAATCCAATTGTCGGGCAATTGGTCTTTCATTGAGCCATTTTCTCTACTCACCTGAACTAGTGTAACTCCGTCTCCTTGACTTCCAGATAAGTGATGGATTTTTCTTTCAAGTAGAATGTAACCTGGTCAATGCTCTTGACATCTAAGGTGGAGATCAATAACTTTTCTTTACAGCGGTCTGAAGCTCCCTCCTTAATAAAATCAAAACCTTTGAAGAACCCATGTATGTTCACATCTCAATTAAATAGGGCAATATATTGATGCAAACACCCTCATCCCGCTCAAAGCTATGAGCTATTGGGCGACCTGGGCCACTTCTCATGGGTATATCTTGACAACAATGAGAGGGGGACACGGAAGGAAGATTGGTACTTGGCTTGTCTTCCGTAGTGGGTGCATCCTGGGCTTCCTCAGTCAGCAACACCGCAAACATGTGAGGAACACTCCTGGAAAGACGGGATCATCCCTGGAGTTGCCACTATGAGAATACTGATTTTCACTGTTTTCTTAGTCAGTGAAGAGCTCGATTGACACACCATCTTTTTCTCCTTTATCAAAGCGCATGTTCTTACATGTCATCTTTTTTGGTTTCTATATACATTGGAAATTAAAGTAGGAAGGTTCATCCTCCAATCTCTGCTCAACACAATGCATCCGGTTGACTGTGCTGCTAAAGAGGTTCACTAATAACTTGTTCTGCAGGTCAAGGTTATGAAGTTTCCCAATAATGCTGCAATCTGATTTCCCAGGACTTTTTAGCTCATAGAATAGCTCATTGTTGGTTCAGTATAAGGTGTTTAAGATAATTTAATTTTGGTGAACTGCAACAACTCAATAAAGGAGATGGTTTATCATCAGCTGTGGATAGATCTGCTATAGTAAAGATAGATGAACAGCTTTGGTTGTGTTATAAAATTGGAACAGATGATTTCCTCCAATGATTAATCATTATTTTGGATGAAATAGGCCAAATCCCGGTGGAATGGCTTATTGACTGAATTTCGCATGGTTAGATGATTGAGTGGTGAGTTGCTACCCTAATTAGATTTATCCAAATCTATGAAATCCGCCGTGTTAAAAGTTAGTATCAAGAGGTGCTAATTTCTGGCCCAAATTGGTATAAGGAACACTTGTGACTAATAGCTGAGGACGATCCATTTAGTTGATTTAAGTAATGTCAGCAGAACCTAACTATTTCGAGTTTGAGGCGGCTGAGGTTGTTTTTGGTGCTTCATTTATAATTATCAATTATTGCCCAAGAAAGATGATCTAAATGATTGACTACACTGAGTTGAAAAATGTGTCAGCGTGAAGCCAAGATGTCCCAAGTTACCCAAGCAACAAAAGATGTTTCCAGCGCATAATAATCAATTTGAAGGTCAAATCAAAATTTGATGTTTATTTATATTAATCATTTATATGGCTCACTGGCGACTTATGACCAAGGGCAAGCCAGAACTAATAATGGGTCATTGGGAAGGATGTGATGAGAGGGTCGACACCAGGGAAGAGAGTAGCACAGTGGAAGGCTAAAAGAGTGGTTGGCTGGAAGAACCAACAGAAAGTTGATAGGTCAGCGATAGCGCAATAACCCTTTTGTAAATAATATAAATACCTGGCGCTTCACTTTCAACCAATATCTTTCTTTGCCTAATCTACCTTTTTATTTAAGTTTATAATTTATTTTGTTGTTTGTGGGATTAAGCTGGGGGATTCCCAAATGGTGTGGGTGAAATGTTAAGGGGTCAGCCAGCACTGGTAACTCTATCGCCTAAGAAAATTTGGCAAGGACTGACTAGTCTTCATACTGATTGACCTGTTAACTAGCAGAGCCTTCAGTCTATTTTCTGACAGGTTAAACAATGGGCATTTTAATTTTTAATGGTAAATTTGAATCTTCTAAGTTGGTGACATAGGATTGGAACCACTGAGCAACGGATAGATGATATGAAGATTGCTAATTTTTGATAAATAATAGTAAAGTAAAAAGATAAGAAGCTATTGGATCTATGGATACGACTTAATATATAAAAAATAGCAGACAACTCCCGCTAAACCTTCTCCTTTCTTTACCCTATGGATCCTCAATCCTTATCTCGCTAAAAGACCTCCTCTCATCATTTTCCTACTCATCTCTTAATTCTTCATTATTCTCAGTCAGTTGTGACCCTTCAGCTTAGTAAATCCCCATTTGCTATAATTTTTAGGTTTTTGCCTCTATTGAATTTCTCCAAATCAAAATAATTTACTACCTGGGAGCTAGGCAGGGTAATCTGGGGCCTTCACATGGCATGACTGAGAAAAGCTCTTGGAAACCTGTGTGAGTAGCCAACACCAGAGCCCAGAGAGGAACTTTTGAAGGGTCCTGTATTGGCCTGGAAGAGGTATGGGATGGAAGCTATCGACTGTAACCCAACCTGTTCTTGAAGTTGCTTCCACTTTCCTTTAGGGGGAATATGGGCAGGAAGGGGAGGCAAGAGTTGGGCACATCGTCTGTCACACTACTTCCCTACAATGCAGGGTGCTGCAAAATCAGGTCTTAGTGATAATGGTGGGGCAATACTGATTGGTTGGGCTTTGGATCATCTATCTAAAATAATCACTGCAGTTTTCTAGTTTGGCTTGAAACCTGGATAGTGGCCAGTAGCTTACAAGTGCTTACACGGTACAGCAAAAGGCAAGAGCACTCACGTATCAAAAGGATGGAAGGACCCAAAAGGGCTGCAATGGTTTCTGGCAAACAGGGCATGGAGAGCAAACTTCGTCACAAAATTAAACCAGATAGACCAACTCCGTTAACAAGTTGACAGCATGGGTGGCCCATGATGCACAGAAAGCTTCAGCCTCCTTTTCATCAGTGTCTACTAATGGATTTGGGGTTGGAATCAAGCTTTTTAAAGAGTTGAACTCTGACCCCTCCAAGGATCTGATGGAGAGCATGGTAAATAACCTCAATTGAGTTCACGCCGTGGAAGTGAAGACTGGGAGGTCAAAGGAAAGCTCATGGTCATGGTAATTGAAGTGTACTGGTTCGCCCCACGTCATATTTTACGTTTGGATCCTGGGTTGAAACTTATGACCTTCCAGTCAAAGCTTCAAAAGGAACAGTTTTGGCTGCCGGTTTGAGCGCAAAGAATGAGGGGGCCATATGTCTTGATATTGATTAATGATTGAAAGGTTTATTCTGAGGGATGTACCATCTGTTGTCACTAGAGGGTCCATGATGTCTTAGCTGAAAGGCTTTGGAAGAGTGATCTATTACTAATATGTAAAAGCTGGTTAAGAACTTGATTCAGAAATGGTAGCTTGAAAAAGTTCACCGTGGGATCTGGGGACTGGGGCTTAAAGGTTATACTTTCAAAGTTATCTGGGGAGTTGCCTCATTCATTTGCCTTGGGGACCTGGAGTGTCCTTGTGGTACCTTTGTACAGCTGCTTCTTGTTTGAGGTGAAATGGCACGTCAGATCCAAATGGCCTCAGGTTTAACCTCTTGCAGCAGTGTCCAACCTACTGGGCCTAGCGCGAGGGCGCCAGTAATGGCCCTTTAGAGAAAGATAAGCTGGATCTCCAAAAGGCGTTGGAGATGCTTACTGAGTTGTCGGCCAAAGCAAGAGAGGAGGCAGAGGCTGGCAACACTTTGGAGGTGGTGACTGAGGTGCTAAAAGATACCAGAAAAGGGCAACTTAAGTGTTGAAGCGGACCTGGAAGGCGCGGGAAGCCTTTAGACTCCAAACTGAGTTAAATTGGTACGTTGTCACAATCTGCAAAGGACATTTTGGAAATGGCTGATTCCCAAACAGATGGGGTTCTCCTCATCACTCAATCGTGTAAGAGGCGGGCAACCATTAGGGATGTTGTTGGGACAGAGCGCGCAAGGCCTGTAGGGGAAGAGACGGAGGTGAGGGAGGTGTTGCCTGCTAGCAATAGTGGGCCAATGCCTTCTAACCCAATGCCTCCAACTGAGCAGAGGGGTCTACCGAAGACCCTGGAAAAGGCAAGATTCTGGAGGCTGCTGTGACCGTGCGGCCACCACCCCTGCCCAGTCTAGTACTGGAAAGGGAAGGAAGAAACGTGGTCCCGCTAAACCAGATGAGGTGGAAGAGGATAGGGACCCCCCAGATCCTGACACTGAAGCCTCTTCAGTTTCAAACCTATGGCGATCAGGGTTAAGTTTGCTAACGCGCTGGGTCTGAATGGACTCAGACATTGGCATCGGGTGAAACTTCATTTGAAACAACATGGGATAGATATATGCTTCCTCACTGAGACTAAGTCCAAACCTGTGGTGGAAGAGAACTGGGCTTACCAGTTTCCTCTGAAGTAATCATTTTACTCTCACTTTTTGGAACAACTAAGCTTGGACGCACCCTTAGGGGAGGAAAAGAGGGAGGGGGAGAAACCAGAAGGGGGGCATTTTGGTCTGGTGGGCGGACAAGGTCAAAGTGTTGGATAAAAAGGTATTGGTTCCTGGAAGAGCAGTGGCTGTAATGTCACTGTTTGGAGAGGAATTAATTTTGTTTATTGGCATTTACGCGCCAAAATTTGAGTCTGAAAGGAAGGCCTTATTCCAGAAATTGAACCTGAGGATCCAGGAGGAAGGCATCGGGGGTCAGTAGTGCTGGGGGTAGACATGAACTGTGTCTTCTTTAGTGATGAAAGTGTTAGGGCTTCAGGCAACTGGAGTTCTGATCCTGGAGCCCACGAGTTGGCCGATTTATTTATTGACCTTGGCCTACTGGATGTTTGGAGAGTGGGCCATGGTGAGGAGGGGGAGACTGGGTGGACTCACGTTCAGGAGGATCATTTCTCCCGCATTCACCTTGTGTTGATGCCCCAGCTCTCCTGAGTCGCTGCAAGTCAATCCTTCATTATCATGATTCAGGTGCTTCAGACCACAGGCCCCTTGAACTGCATTTCAGTGACCCTCAGGTTGCTTCTGTGGGGAAAGGGATCTGGAGACTGAACCCTGAACTCTTGAAGTGGAGTCCACTTCATGATACCATGAGGAAGAAGGTGAGGTGGTTGAGAAGCCAGATTGTGGGGAATCCAGATGAGCTAGTAAAATGGTTGCAAATGAAGGCTGATCTCAAGATGGCTTGTGAAATCTTTGGGTGGCAGCTAGGGGCCATGCGTTTAAGGTAAGAAACCTTGGAGAGGAGCTTTGAGAGTACCTGCAAGAAGGCTGCGGTCATGGGGACGTCTTCCTACATGGCCAAGGCTGAATTGTATGCGAAATCGATTGGAGCCTTCATGGTGAATCGCCTCAAACAAAGGAAGTCTAGGTTGGATGAGGATTCTAACAGAAATGTGGCTCTACTTCGCAAGGCAGTAGGGGCATTTAAACCCTCAGCAAGGATTTTCACTTTAATATGAGGGAGTTGAGGTAAAGGATGCAGCTCACATGGCTGAGGTGACCAAGTCCTACTATGAGGACCTTTATGGCCCCTCTGAGAATGACCCAGAGGCATCCAAAGTACTCACAAGTGGACTGGGGGCACTGCCAAAGGAAACTCAGCTGCAACCATGTATCAGGATCTGCAAATCAAATGAGTCGGACGCCATCTGCAAAGGCAATAATGACAGGGCTCCCGGGGAGGATAGGTTGATCTTGAAGCTCTACAAGTTATTTCAGGCAGAAATGTTTGAGATGCTTGCTGAGCTTTACAATCAACTGCTAGCCTCTGGTAAAATTGAGCCGGCGTTTTCAAAAGGCGTGGTGGTGTTGTATAAGAAGGGCGATCCCTCCCTCATGGCAAAATATCAGCCTTTTACTCTGCTTAACGTTGACTATATGATCTCAATGAAGATCCTAACCAATCAACTAAAGTGGGGCGTGGCGGACGTTGTTGGGAACGAGCAGAATGGGTTTATCATAGGACGCTCAATTATTGACAATTTGATGCTGCTTCACTTAATTGAAGAGTGGCTAGTAAACAGTATGACCAGAGGGGGTACTGATCCTTGATCAAGAGAAGGCGTATGATCGGGTGAATCATGAGTTCCTTTTGGAAGTGTTAAGTAGGGTTAGAATCAAGGGGCATTTGTTAAGACTTCTTAAAGCTATTTATGGGAAGCCTCATTGGTTGACAATATCAATGGGGTCCTCTCCCACCCTTTTAAGGTGTGTAGGGGCGTGTGTCAGGGAGGCCCTCTATCTCCCTTGTTGTTTGTTCTTGGAATAAAGACCTTTCAGTGGCTCTCAGAAAGTCTGACTGGTTGAAACTTACCATCTACGGCGAGGAGTACTCTCATTCAATGTTTGCAGATGATACATGGATTTATGTTTCGTCAGAGGAGGAGGAGAAGGTGGTGATGAACATTCTGAGATGTGCCTAAACGCAAGCAATGCGAAGGTCAATCTGTCAAGATCCAGGACTTTGCCCATCGGCAGAATGGCGACGTTGGATGAGACACCAAAGAACTTAATCCCCTGGGTGGCAACAGGGGAGGAGTTTCTGTACCTCAGGTGTCACATCCCTAAGTGGGCGTCACCACACGAAATTTGCTCATACTTGAATAGGACTTTAAAAAAGCGGCTTGGGAGTGTCAATGGCTCAGCTTATACTTTCAGTGCAGGGCCATTGTCATGTACACTTTTAATCTTTCCAGACTATGGTACATTGCCAGATTTGTTTCACCAACCAGCATCTTCCATTAGAAGAATACAGAGTTCGATCATCCAGTTAATTTGTCATGGGCAGGCATCAAAAATTAGTTTCTCTAACTTGTGTCAGGAGGTGAAGAAGGGGGGAATTGGTTTGATTAACCTCAGGAGTATGATCAAAGCACTTCAGCTGAAACTTGGTCACATGGGTCGCTCAGGAGGGTAAATACATTTGTTGTGCTCAATATTGGAGGACTATCTCTATAAGGCTTGCAAAGACAGTTTGAACAAGGATCTTGGTGTCAGCTGGGGCATCAACCAAGGGGTCATTCCTAGTGTGGGGAGCCTACCAGGGTTTTGAAATTATTACTTTAGAGCTTGGGAAAGCAACAGAGGTAGATTGGAGGGTGAAGAGTGGACCATCAAAAAGATGGACAATCCATTTTAGGGAGGAGCTTGGGGACTGGAGATTAAACCTCATCTGTGTAAGGCCTGAAAGCACTTTATTGGGGCGGTTCAATGGGGGGCCTCCTTGATGGCGATGGCCAAGGAGTGCTTAGAGTGGAAGCAGCTAATAATGTTGACAGTGCCTCCAAGGTTCTGATAAAGAAGACATGGGATATGTGGAAGCAACTAGACTGTCTTCTTGCTGGAGGAATCAATTCCTTATCTGTCTGCATTAAAGGCTGGGGAAGCCTGTTCTGAAGGCCATGGAGGGCAGGATTGGCGGGTGTTCCTGAGATAAAGAGAAGTCTAGAGATACACCAGATGGTAAAGCCTCTTCATCCTTTGGGACTGGCTCAAGGTGGGAGTTGTTAGTGATGTCTGACTCTCAGATTTCACAACCTCCAGGTTCTGGAAATTACAAGACATAGAGCTTTGCTTAACGTACTTGTCCTAGATCGCTTGCAAAAAGCAACCTTGCCTGATGAACCTGTGGGGCGGAGGGTAAGGGATACTGGTCTATGCCAGTCCAGAACTTTCTCTTTCAACTCCAAAGTAACATCTTAGTCACTGGGGCGACTCTGCATAAGTGTAGTAAACATAAGGAGGATGACCTTCTGTATGCTTTAAGGTGTGTGGAGGGGAGGAGATGGCAAAGCACATCTTCACAGAGTGTCCAGAAGTGGATGCTGTGTGGAGTAGTGTTCTCCTATGTTATAAAGCATACCACCAGGGTGTAAGTTATCCTATGGTCATCTCTCATGGCCAGAGATCCTGACTGTGTATGCCCCGCCAAGTCTGCTTGCAGATAATGAGGGTTTCAGGGTCTGGTTCATGATATGAGGGGAAGTGACGTATGGTCTAGAGCTTGCCAGAAATTAGAGTTGCTTCCCTTTTGAAAGAATCCAGCCAACAAGCTTCCTGGCCATAGTTAAGCGACGGCTAGATATAGTTGTAGAAAGCTATGGCAATTCTATTTCCCCAAGTAATTTAACTTGGGGGTCAGTCTGAGATCATTCTCACAATAGGGAATGGGAGGCATATATCTTAACTTGATGAGTAGCCTTTGCTGCCTGGTATACCAAACAGTGACGAATATGTCAGTTTTGGGTGGTGTGAGCCACCTCACCTGCAGTCAGCCCATATCTTTGGTGCTTGGTTTGCGCAGATCGAGTGCAGCAGGGGGAAGTACCCCAGGTTTCATCCCGCAGAGTTACCTGCACTTGGTGCCCTAACGGGCACACAAAAACTCAAAAAGAATTACTACCAATTCACAAGGATCACTCTGACTAATTAAATACGGTTTTCCAAATATATATGGCTTATTATCTGTCATACTAATTTCTCAACATTACCCCTCCACTTGACTAGATGATAAGTCTCTTATTGTTTATAGGGCAGCAGGAACTTCTCATAAGCTTGGTTGATAATCTGACCACCTGCGGGTTCCTTAGTGTAGGCATTGAAACCTTTTTTTTTAATTAATCAAACGGTCCAATTCAAGTATTAGCTAGCTTGTTCTTCCGCCCAAATCCATGTTTGTTATGGAACAAGAAATGATTTCCTACCCAAACTGTGGGAGTACACTATGTCTGCTTTGGTCAGCTGCCTAAGCACAAATATTCTTGGCCAAACTGGTAGATTAAGCTTCCATTTGTAGTTTAATCAGCATCTCCATTAAATTGGTCAATTAACGCTGCATTTCCACGCTGCCAGTATCCTCCAAGGAAATGTAAAGCAGGCAGGTAAGGCCGGATGTCTGCCATATAGCAGTTAAAAAGGACTCTTAAAGGTGACCAAATGGTAGCTGATATTATATGCAAAGACAGCTGTGGTTAGGAGTGTACTCCATTCAGAGGGTCAATATTTCACAAGCTTGCGGAGTATGTTTACCATACTCCATTGACCCGTTCCACCATTCCGTTGGATACCAGATGATAGGGTGTAGTTGAGACCCCTCAGATTGCCATCAGTTAGTTCAACTTGGGAAGGATATATAAAGATAAATTGGTTCCATTGTTCGTTAAGATGAACTGCGGACAGCCATGTTGCTGTATGATGCACTCCATAATAAAATTGGTGGTAGTGATCACCTCCAAATCATTAATTGCCTTAGCTTCCACCCATCTCGTCAGATGCTCAATTGCTATAATTTTTTACTTATATCAGTTTGCGCCAGTTGACAGAGGCCTCATAACATCAAAGGAAACGGTATGCTAGGAAAACCACGGCTTAACCAGCTAATATGGGTCTTCTTGTGGAAAGGTTTCTCCACTTAGCACTTCTGACAACAGCTAACCATCTCCATAATGTCATAATGCATACTCTCCCAATGGTAGCAAGGTTGTAAAAACTCCAACATTTTATGCAAACCACTGTGTCCTACTGCACAATTTGCATCTATAATAATTGGTGGCCTATCAGAGGGTTTAGGGAAGCTCAGCGTCAATTCCCAAACCACTCTTATAGTTCCCCATTTTTAAGAAGGTGTTCTGTTTAAGACCGTCTAGCACTTTAATCACTTGCAGTGTCTCATCGTGGTATATGCCCACCACCATCTTCTCATACATAATGTTGGCCGATCTGCCATAATAGTAACCGTTGGTAGCCATGAAAGACAGTCTGCATTTTGATGTTCCGCTTATGGCCAGTGTACAGTATTAAAATCATACACTTGGAGCTTCAACGCCCATCACGCAAGCCATCCTTCAGGTTTACGAAGATTTTACAGCCAGTGCAAGGATGCATGATCTGTTACCACTTGGAATTTCACCCCGTGGAGCTATACTCAAAACTGTTTATATTCATAAATCACTGCTTAGCACTCCCGCTCAGTCACAATGTAATTTCTTTCATAACGGCTTATGCTTTGGCAACAAAATGTGACAGGGTGCTCTACGCCGTCATCATCCTTATGAGATAATACTGCCCCTACGGCGGAAAGTGATGCATCCATTTGTACTATGTATTGTTTTTTTGAAGTTGGTGTATTGCAAAATGGGTGCGCTTGCCAACTCAGTTCATTAGACATCAAAAGTGTTTTGCATTGTTCCATACAGTCAAAAGTGGACTTTTTCTTCAACAACTTAAAGAGCTGCGCCACAATAGAACTGAAGTTAGGAATGAACCTCCAGTAGTAACTGATAATCTCCAAGAACACTTGGATATCTCGTTTATTACCTGGCTGGGTCATTTTTCTTCTAGCTTCCACCTTTGCGAGCTGCGGTTTAAGCCCTTTTTAGTCCACCATGAACCCAAGGTATTCCAGTTGCTATTTAAAAAAGGTAGACTTCTGAGGCTCAATCTTAATATTAGCATCAGTGAGCCGGCAAAACACTTGTTCCAAGTGATTAAGATGCTCTGTGAACATTTTTGAGAACAAATTGATATCATCGAGGCAAACTAAAACTCAAGACAGCCTCAAGTCACCTAATATTGTATCCATAGCATTCTGGAACGTAGTTGGGGCGTTGTATAAGCACTGTGGCATAATTGTAGGCTGGAATAACCCTTTAAAGTGATTATAATGCATTTCTCACGTTCTACCACTGGCAAATATGATATGGCAGTACCCCAATATCAAATCCATGGCAGAAAAATAATTAGCCCCTCCAAGTCAATCTAATGCGTCATCAATCCAGGGAAGGGGATAGGAATCCTTCTTCATAACGCTATTGAGCTTTTGATAATCAATGACCTCCCAGTTTGTTCCATCTTTTTTCTTAACAATAAGCACTGGTGATGCCCACAGACTCTTAGATGGCTCTAAAATTCCTTGTTCAATCTATTTGTCTACCTTAACAGAGACAACTTTTTACGCTGCTTTTTAGTGCCAAATAAGCTGTGGACGAATGGGAAGGGATCTCCCATATCTACTTAATGCACTACCCCTCAGATGTACCCCTAATCATGGTCATCGGAGGTAAAGTAATCCCAGTACTTCCCAAATAAAGCCATCTCCTTATCTTTCTGTTTCTTTAAAAATCTGGTTAGAGCTTCCCGAAGAACCACTGCCATTACACCAAAATGGGGAATTTACCAGTAGACCAAGGTTCTGCCATGATCTGATGCCATGAATACAATGAAACTCATCAATAGTGGCGAGATGTAAATAAGCCACTGCTTGGTGCCTTTGAATCATCATCAACTCCTTCTGTAGGTTTGCTAGAATTACCTTCACCTCCTTAATTCCTGGTAGCTGTAGCTTCGGAGCCACATGGGGTTTAAACCACAATTGCTGGTAGGGTCCCATGATTTCCTTATAGCCTATCAGGGACATCTATTCCCAGCTCAGTTCCTACTATGCCATGGTGCCCAGAAGATATGCTCAAATCTTATTGCATCTTTTAGCAGAATACCTTTGTACTTGTAGATCTGGTTGGGGAGGACTCTGGTCCTCCGCTTTATTCGCTGATATTGGACAGGAATATTCCCCTCACTATATTTCAAATCGATCTAGCTGGAGCGGAAGAGGTCCTTTGGGATTCCACTAGAGGTAAAGTAAAAGGGGATCTGTTGTCTCAAGATACCAATGTTCTCTTCTGCCATATTGACCGTGGCTTCAAATTGCTTCATGAATGCAGCACCAATCAGCATATTGTAGTTAATATTTGGCAGAACCACCACTGGAGCGGAAGCCATAACTGAACCAAATTTCAGAGGTAATGCACTGTAAGCTCCTTCAGAACAGTGCTCTGTGCCCCGCAGTCCCATACTTTATTCTGTGATCCACATCTGGCTTCAGCGGAAGCTTAGCCACAAGCTTAGTTTAGATTATATTAACTGGGGCGCCAGTATGATAATAGCTCGGATTTTTGTGTTCTGAACAAAAGTATCAAAAGTAAGTACAAACAAATAAGAAGAACCATTGGTTTTTATTACGTGAACGTCCAAGATTTTTGTTAATATTAAAAAAGATATACCCATATCAACATGAGGATACTCCTGGGCGATCTTTTTTTCCTAGAATGGCTACATTAACCCCCACTAGGGAGGTGACGTTTGTTGAGGGTCCAGCATTACTTGTGCCATTTTGTTCAAGAATTTGCCATGAATATGGCTTTTGCACATCTTGTCAGAACTCGGAGCTTAGAGAGGGATAGTCATTCCTTTGAATGATGGCGAAGGTATTGGCCAGAAGTTGTTGGTATAATAAGTCATCAGGTTTGGTTTTGGGCCAAGGCAAAGAGACTCTTGGGAACTATTAGGGACAATTAAATTTTAAATAGGAGAGGTAGAGCGTTCCATCTCTACTCCACTCAAGCTTTTCTTTGTTTTATTATAAAAGATGGCACTGCATGCACCTTCTGGTTGCCTAGGCAGTTAGCCGCATAATGCCCTTTTAGTCGCATGAGAAACAAGCATTCATAAATGGCTCCAATATATAATTTGCACCTGATGGGCTAGGTCGAATGTTTGCTAAAGTATTGAAGTTAGGCCAGAGATGGGGCGGTTAAGCGTAAGGAGGGCAGGAAGGATCCGCTGACATATAGAGTGGACAGTTATTACCCAATGAATTACAACTAAGTTGTTGATGTTTATATCCTAAGGAGTATGCTGCGGCAATAGCAGGGGCCTTTCGCTCCACATTGGGAGCACTGAATGTAGCAGAATGATGTCACAAATTGTTAATGATTCAAAGAAGCCATGCTCTTCATCCAGTATGTGAACATAGTATTATGGGGTTCATAATATGGTCTGACAGCCGCTGTCATAGCTATGACTAAATCCTCGGTGTTAAAATATTGGCTCCTACCAACACATGAGCTTCAGCTTTAAATCTTTCTGCAAACTCCACCAGTATATTTTTTTGAAACTGTATAGTCAGAAAGTTGGCCTTGCGCTTTGCCTACTTAGCCGCGCCCCCAAACAGATGGAGCACAGTCTACTTTACCTCTTGATAAGATACAGAACTATTTTGAAAGTAACAGGTTACCTGGTTGGCACTCTCAACGTCCAAAACGAAAAGCAACAGTTTCACTTTCCGCCATTTGATGCCCCTTATACAGCGAATGTAAACCATTTAAAATGTCTGTGCATGTTCCCGTCATTAATGAAGGGCGGTAATTTCTCAATCCAAACAAAATAACCTTGCTCTGGGCTCTGGGCATGAGGAACAGACAAAATATGATCCAAATGAATAAGGGGAAACATCCCCTTGTGGACTAGAATTGGGTCATGCAGATGGATGCAAATCTGCCAAAGTGGAATGGGAAGAAGGTAGATTGTGAGGAGAGACTGTTGTGACCCCAGAGGGATATTCGCTGGCCAATCTGTATCATTCTTCTCCTGACTCGCCACGTACTGCACCTTTTCCTCCGTTACCAGGTTGTTCAGCAAAATATTTGTCAATTATTTACTCAGCTATGACCTAATAGCATTGCCACCATCTGTCTTATACCTCCTGTTGAAGCGCATCATACTGGATTTGCAATTCTCAGCAGAACTCTCAATCAGAGTCCAGTTTACACTCCATTTCCTAAAGCCATTAAACGTCCTCCAATTTTCTCTGCATTCTTGAGTTCTACCATCCAGTGTCACATGCTTGTCGATTTGCTTAATATACTTAATTAACAAGAGCAGCTCATTCTTGCACCAGCTCTCTGTTGGCCCAGCGAATGGCATCCAAATGCACTCACATATCAGCATACTCAACCGTCTCAATGAAAGAAAAAGTAATGGCTTGGCTCTGATCCGCCTGACTAATACTTTACAATTGAGTAATCCAACCCAGCAGCTGACATATCTCTGAGGACGCCAAAGATAGCTGCTCACATGGTCAGCCATCCAATAGTTACGTCATTCAACGCGAAGTTGATTACATTTGACTGCCACAAAGTCAACGTGATCCATAATCCGTTGCTCTGTCAAGGTAACCCAGTCTCTAATCTCAGCCACTGCTGCTTCAATTGCACAGTCCATTCTGCCAGGTCCATCATAAACCGGTCAGTGTTGCTACTCAACGTGGTGACATCCTGAATCCATTCCGCTGATAGGCCAAGTCAGTCTAACTGTTCCCATATCACACGGGGTAACTACTGATTCAAATGCTGAACAAATTTGTCCAAGCGACAGCGAACTTCCACAATGCAGTTGTCCATGCACAAGCGCCCCCTGAACCTCCAAGAAAGAGTGATCAAGGTGGTCATGATAAAATATGAGTATTATTCTGCTGAACTTGAACAAACCGCATGACATCCCCAATCTCAATGTTATGGTGGGACATCACATTTAGTAGTGGCGGATTGACAGCTGCACATATGCAACCAAGTTTTCCTCGCTTCCATGGGTGCTGAGTCAGCAAGACAGCCCTGTGGTGGTCACATCAAGATAGGACTTATACAATTAATAACAATTTTCTTGGTCCCGTTTGTTATAAAATAAACTCAGATCATGTTCCCCTCGCCTCATCTTCATAAAGTCAGTACCCCGCAGAAGCCATTCTATAATGCCTCGCAGCTGCTGAATGGTCATGTTCATAGACTGGCCCTGTTAAGCTGCTGCAAACACGGGACAGGCGCCTAACTGCAGTTTGATAATAGTATCCTTGTCCCCTAGCTCCATAATCATGAAAAGGGCCAGTTCTTTGTTGTATGCTTCACTAGCTTCCCCAGCGTATTGAGTGTGAAATCTGATCAGGTTTTGGCATAACTAGTGAGGGATCGCCATGATGCCCTAGTACCAATAGACTACAGTTGACCAGTGGCCCCCTCTAGTGAGCACCACTGTTGATTTTTTTGTGATATGAGTTAAATATGATGAGCTGGTTTTCACAGGTAATAGCCACTGAGCAACGGAATGGCCAATATGCATATTGCCAATCTTAATAAAAACTGATAAATAAGATATGGAAAAATTTCCCCAATAGAAACTTTCAATTGTAATGATAAATGCAGAAATTATCTGTGTACTACTATAAGCTCTCCTTTTCCTTCTTCTTCTCAACTCTTATCATGGTATCTAAGTCAAATCTACCCTCTGATTAGTAAATTCCTATTTGTTTTATTTAACTGAGGTAAGCTGACCAGGGGACGGAAATTAACAAACTAAAAACTAAAACTAAAAATAACATAACTAATTGATTCAAACAAAACGCCCAAATGAGAGTATTTAATGAAACGCACTTAAAGAAACAACCAAACAGATGGGCAGCGGAGACTGATTATCCCTCCATGGTGGAAGGAGAGGAGGGAACATTGGGCTCATCTGCGGCAGCTGCTTCCACATCTCAGAGTAGAGTACATGTCAAGGCAGATAGCAAGGGCTTTGGGGCATCGGCGGCATGTGGTTTGATATCACTAATAATTGGCATTTCCAAGAAATTTCTAATTACAAAAATGGCAGTGATATATTTGGCTAAAGCTTTTTTGGCTTTATTGTGGGAATCTGGTAATTTAACGAATATGTCAATAATAGTTCAGGTAATCTTAGCTTTAGGATTCCGTGCTACAGTTACCACGTTCAGGATAGCGTCGTTGAAATTTTTGTGCAATTGATTCAAATTAATCTTACTTTTTGGGGTAAGATTAACAGAAATAACAGGAGGTGGAATACCTCCTGTGAGCATCGCCATTGATTTAGTGGCAGCTTTGCGGAGGTGATGATAACCTGGTGTGGCAACTGCTTCTACTGCAATCTGGTGGTCACTGTAGAATGATTTGCATTTGGCTGTGGGGCATATTAATGAGGGGGAATTTGGCGTCCCATTATGCATTACAGAACCACTCAATTTGCAGAGAAGATTCTTAATTAAATTACCTGATTTGTCAATTTAAGCCAATAACTCCCATGGGTTCTCGTTGAATTGATTTGGAGAATCAGCATATGGTTGAGGTTTGGTTGCTTTGTTGGGGATAGTATGGGATTGAATTGGAGGTCCAAGTTGGTGCTTTATTGGAGGGAGTATCTGTGGCACTGGGGCGAGGAGGAAGCTGATTGGGGGCTGCAGGTGCAGCTGCAGCATCAGGCTTTGGGGGAGGGGAAGGTAGGTTATACCCCATTCTGAAGCTGGCACGGGGTGGGCGGCAGATTGGAGGCTGGCAGAAAAAAAATCAGCGCCTTCGGAAGCAGCTAGGGATGGCACTTGTGTTTTGAGTGGTCCAACTCAAAACAGGATGGACAGATCGTCCATCTGCCTAGATGCAGGCCCATAATGGATAATCAGGGGAGTTAGAATAACATTGTGAGTGAGAATTGATGGGGCAATTTTGTTTTTTGGGGCAGATTGTGGCATACACCTAAGGCCCAGCAAGACGTGTGACCCCATTTGGGACCACAAATTGATATATGGGGTTGGAGCCATAGGCTGCCAAACCATTAGCTCCTGATATAGCACCTCAGGGGGAAGGTGGGTTTTAAAACCAGCAAACTGAACCACCAAAGTGGTATCTGCTGGGAGCTGGCTCCAAATTGTGGGGAGAGGGGTGCCCTAAAAACCAGGGGTACAGTTGCCACAGTGGCAGCATCATCTTCACAGGTGACTCCAAGATCAAAAAATACCCCTTGTAGGGGTGGATGTCAATTTAATTGGAAGGACGCATCATTGCCTGAGCCATTTCAATAATGGCTTGGTTGTTGTAGGGGAAAAGTTTCCCATATTCAACCCTAAAGCCAAAGTGCATGTTGCTCTGGGGGAGCACTAGGGGGCAACGTGGCACTGCTTGGGTTTGAGTAAGGTGGGCATCAAGATCCTTTGGAGGAACGAATTGTTCCAGGGGTTTGGTATGATTGGGTGAGCTAATCTGAGTGCATTTTCCTGTCAGATGGAAAATGGTGGGGGAGTTTAACCGCTGCCCCGCACAGGGGAGCTGGCAGAGAATCTGAGGACATCAGAGTAAAACTATGGAGGGTAATCAAGTTTTACTTTTTAATCCATATAATTTTGCCCAGAAAGTTATGCTAAGCGGAAAGAAAAGTAATTTCTTATTTGTTTCATTTCAGGATTTTTTGGTCTATCTCGAGGTTTCAGCGGAATTCCTTCTATTTGCTGAACTATCAAGGATATGATCAATTTGCTTCACATCTTTATTTTTTCCACTTAAGCTTTAGGCTTGTCTCAACTCTAATTATCAATCCTACGGAATATATAGCTTATCATCCAGTCATATCATTTTCTTGACAAGGGTTATTTTTAGCCAAGAGGCGTATGAGGGACTCACTGAGCTGGGCGAATTTGGGGATGAATTAGTGATAGTACCACATTATGCCAAAAATTACCTGTGTTTCTTGAAGGGTTTTGGCATAAGCATTCTAGATATCACTTCCACCTTGTGTTTGAGGGGTTATATCACATCTTGTAGATAGCTTTCCCAAGGAAATCTAGTTTTAAATTGGAAGAAAGTAAATTTGATGGATTCAACTTAATGTTAGAATCTCGCAGGCATTGGAACACTAATTTTAGGTGTGTGAGGTGCTCGTTGAAGTCTTGGAGAAAACTGTGATGTCATCGAGATAGACTATCTCATAACTCAGATTAAGATCACGAAGAATTTTATTCATCGCCTGCTGAAAAGTGGCAGGCACATTGCATAGCCCCTGGGGTAACCAAGTGGGTTGAAATAGGCTCTCGCTACAGATAAGGGCGCTCTTCTCCTGATCCTGTGGAAAAAGGTCCGTCTGACAATACCCACTATCCAAGTCAATGGCAGAAAAGAACTTGAACCCAGAGAATTGAGCTAAAGCGTCATCAATATGGTGGATAAGGTAGCTGTCCTTCTTGGTGAGGTTGTTCAGCTTATGGTAGTCCATAACTACCCAACGACCTCCATTTTGCTTCTTTATAAGTAGAAGAGGTGTCAACCAAGGCCTTTTGGAATGGCACCAGCAGTTCAGTTTTCAGCAGCTTTTTGAGCTTTACCTGCATCTGTAGCTCCTCAACTTTTGATTTGCAATAAAGTTTGGATCGGATAGGGCAAGCATCCCAACGTCAATAGTGTAAGTCCATCCCTTTATGTGCTCATAGTCAGTATTGGAGGTGAAGAAGATGTCTTTATAGTTCCCAATTATGGAGAGGAATTTGTTGAGCTCTGCTGGGGTTAATTCCTCAGAGATATGGACGGTAGGCAAGGTACATATTGACCGGTCAGTGGATAAGCCCATATCTGCCATGGACCCAATACAGTGAAATTGCTAAATGTCCTCAATGGGTAACAGCAGGCCTCTTCTGATCGCCTGATGCTTTTTTATGGCCAGATCCTTTGGAGTGAGATTTACTCAGCAGGAGATTGATGGGTCGCTGCATTCTGGGTCCAATACGCCTGACATTACTCTGGGCTCTAAGGTAATAACCTTCTCAACGCTGGTTATATGCAATAACAATTGTGGGTGATTTGTAGGGTAATCTTTTGGTCAACTACCCTTTGTTCACCAACTTTGACTACCTCTTCAGAAGCATAGAACAGGATATTCTCTTGAGCTTCCGCTGATTTAACAACATTTTTGTATTTCATCCTCCTTGGTGTAGTGCAGGGATAAAGCGGAAGAGGAAAACTCAAATGTGAAAGAACAAACTTTTTTACTAAGCTTATCATTATTCATATTCAAAGGAACCTCGTAGTTAAGCAGAGAGATAGCCCTGCTTCATGTTGGTAATCCCTTCATATTTGAGCATGAACTGTTTACAAATGAGAAAATCATAGTATTATTAGCCAAAGCAGTAGCTTTGGCTGACAAGAGCTTCCAAAATGAAGATAGAGAAGAGTAGGCTCCAATAGCTCTGGTGTTAGAAGAATCAGAAGTTTTAAACTCCTGATTGTAGTCAAGGTGAGAGGCCAAAATAAGATTTTAATGAGTTTTGTTGACACCACGTTCACCAGGGACCCAGTGTCAAGGATAGACTTAACCCGCACTCAAATGATAGTGACCTTCACTTTGGTTAAGGTTCCACTCAAGTTGGGGGAAGAGCGAGGACCTCCTTTAGAAGAAGAGTGGAGGCAAGTCTTTTGGCCTTTCAGGATATTTTTCTTGTATAGCCTGTAGGGTATAAACACGCCGGGTGGATTGGTCAGAGTGGCAATGAGCTGATCAGCATCACTGGCAGTGTCAATGACCTCAAAACCCCTCAACACTTGATGGAGTTAAGTTTGACGGGGGATTCTAGACATATCCACTCTCTCCAATTTAGCCTTACAGGTACCTCCACCTCACCTGAAGCTCCTAAAACATAATGACTAACATCTTCACATCCCCCTTCAGACTCATCATTATAGAGTTTATCATTGCACGTCAAGGAGTCCATCAGTTGTGAGGTAAGATCAGGGCTTCCCTTAATAAAGTATAGGTTTGGTGTTGCTCCTCCACCTTATCAATTTTTAGGAAAGGCGGTGAAATTGTAATGACTTTGATTTTTGCCTTAGAAGTGACAGGCTTGGGCTGCCCCATGATTGTAGGTTTTGAACTAGAGGCAGTCTGAGGTGAGGCTGAGAGGGATCGAGACAGTGGCTTGGAGGTTTGTGACATTTTATCCACTTTATTAGACCGCCGATAAAGAGGAGAAATAACAAAGTGATAACTTACTTCGCCAGCTGAGCTTTTGAAACTAAATATGGAGGGAGCGCTGCCCCATAAGTGCTAGAATTTTCTGAATATCCTCACATGGTGGAGGATTATCTTGTTGCTTCAGCTCTTCAGAAGATGAGTTTTAGAGGGAGACAGCCTTAGAAGAGGCTGGAGAGGTAGAGTTGATTCTCGCGTTTAGCTCTTTGCATATGTTCAAGTTCATAAAAGTCGGCCACCGCCAGCAGAGCCTCCAGGATATCCTGTATGGTTCAGAATGTGCGCTTGATTGCGGAGATATGCATTGCTAATTAGGGATAAGATGCCAGAACCATCCACAATAGCAGCAATAGCATCATCTAGAAATATTAGTTTGGCCAGCAACAAAGATTGAGCTTTAAATTAGATTTGCTTAACAAAAGAGGGGATCAATTCTCCTTCTTGCAGGCTAAGGCACATAAAGACCTGTTTTTGCCGTTATAAACTCTATTTGAAACCAAATTTCTTCAATCAGCGCCTGCTTAACCTCCGCCCAGGTGGTAAGTATCTCCTTATTAAGAATCATGATTTCCTGAGCCATACGACTCAAGCAGGGAAGAATATCTTTGATTTTTTGCTTTTCAGTTGCTCCTTCCATCGCAAATTCATACACAAAGAGGAAGGATGCAATATTTCCCTTGTTCAGGGTAAACTTGTCCTTAAAAGGGGTTTGTGAATGGTGGGAATTTCATGAGGGGTTTGGCAAATGTGCTGTTTAAGCATTTTAAGCTGAGACAGTGCACTGGATAGCTGCTGGGCTAAAGCATCTAGACAGGATTCAGAAGCTGCGGGGAGGTTGTGAGGGTTATTCACCCCAACGCACTACATTTTTTAAAGTTTTTTGTGGTGTACTACCCCCTGTAGTGAGCACCACTTGTTGAAATTCAGGGTTTTTTGCTCGCTGGTACGTTTTTTCACAAATGATTACAACAATTATGTGCAGGAGAAGTTGGTTCTCTACTATGGGATAAATAATAGGGGGTTGTTGACCACTTTATAATTAAAGTTTTTAAACTACAACTAGAATAAAAGATTGATTTTTATAGGTTTTTATTAGTTGTAATACTGGGGTCAAGAAGCAAACCATAATAAAAAATCTTTGCTTAGTATTTAAAGTATCAAGGCTCAAAGTGAGTCATATGGGGAATTTGTTATAAGCTGGGTGCACCCAAATTTGGTAATATGTTCTTTTGACCTATCAGAGCTATCAAAACTCACCCCGCTTGTATGGAATGGCTGATGGAGGATCAGTAGCAGGTAGGACTATTCCGTTAGGTAAAGTTTTAGTATATTTAACACAATCAACGAGTGGGAAAATATTTTCACTTTTCCAGGACCCCAATAACCCTATAAAAGGGGCCAGTCTCCATGGTGTAGCTTTAACTAGATTAATTTTAAGACGGGGAGGGACCTCCAAATGGCTCCCTTGATTCCGCCATTGATTTGGCACAATCCAGCTGCCCCAAACTCATTTTATTTGTTGAATTATATTAATAAAATTGTTACCCCTATTCATGGGGTTCCACCAAGAATCAGTCAGGGTCTTTTTGCTAGTTTTATAGTCAATTTCATTCAAAGCGCTCTTCTCACAACATTGGACTTGCAATTGTCTGACAGCCACTAGCTGGTGGATATTTTATTGATTGGGCACCAGTTTTAATAATTGCTCAGATTTTTGCATTCTCTATGAAAATATCACAGTATGTACACTCTGAATAAGAAGAACCATTGGTATTTATTTCATGAGCATCCAAAAGCTTTTTGTTATTAAAAGAAGTGATAATGCTGGCACTGGATGAGGATACTCCTGGGCAATTTTCTCTACTAGAATTGCATCTTTCACACCCTTTAGGGCAGTGAGCTCCATTGATGGTCTGAATTTGCTTGTGATGTTAAGCTCAGGGATTTGACAGGCGTATGGTTTTTGTAAATCTCATTAAAGCTATGAGCTTTTATACTTCTTGTCTCCCTTTCAGGTTGGCCCTGAGGTATCGTTGTGGGTATGCTGGTATTATAAATTGTTGTGGTAATTACTAATACTGACGCAAAGTGACTCATTGGAATCATCAAGGACAAATAAATTTGTTCAGTGGAGATAGAGTGTCTCATCTCTACTCCTCTCAAACTTCTCCCCATTCAGTCAAGTCTGGCGATGCTGCATGTAAATGTGTTTTGCCAGGGCAGCTGGCATCATAATGGCCTCTTTGGCCTCAAAAGAAGCAGGTATTCATATACTGCTCTCATCTCTACAACACACCCAAAGGTTCAGGTCGAAATTTAATTAAGGGATTGTAATTTGGCCGAGGACAAGTCAGGTGACTATAGGGAGGATGGAAAAGACCCACTGCAATGTTAAGTGGCCAAGAATGTTCCAACATATTATAACTAGCTTGCTGTTGCCATTTCCCAAAGGGAATCCAGTAGCGGTTGTGGGGGCTTTCTGTTCCATGTTGGGAGCATTAAAAGCGACAGATAGAGGGCATAAATAATTGAAAATTTGCAATAGCGCCGCATCTTTTCGAAGAATGGGGGCCATAGCATTATACAGCTCCCAATATGGATTAAAAGCCACTGTCATTGCGATGCCCACATCCTCAAAAGTTAAATTATCTGCTCCCACTAACATTTGGGCCTCAGACGTGAAACGCTCCATGAACTCCACCAAGGACTCGTTCTATTATAATTTTATTGTTAAAAAATCTGCCTTGCGCTACGCCATCTTCGCCACACCCCCAAACATACAGAGCATGGTTTCTTTAACCTCCTATTTTGTTACACTTCTACTCTTAAGGTAAAAATATAACCTGGTCAGCGCTCTCAACATCCAGAGCGGATAACAACCTTTTACCCTTACACTCGTCCAATTCTCAGTCCATGGTAAATAGAAACCGTTTTAGGCCGCTCATGTTCCCATCTTGATTAAAATGTGGAAACTTCTTGACCATAAAAACTCACCCTTGTTATGGTATTTTTGTTGGGGACAGACTGATAAAGTTCAGATTGGTCAGAGGGAACATCCCTTGTGGGCCATACTAGGTCGCATGGCTGGTTGTGAATCTGCTGTAGGTGGCCAGAAAGGGGTTGGGTCGTTGGTAGGGATTTTCGTGACTGCTGGGGTGCTCACTGGTCAAACTATAGTATTCATCACTGGAGTTGCCGCTGTCCTCACCACTACTTCCTTTGCCAGTCTACGCAGCGAAAAGTTCATCTTTAATCTGCTCTGCCTTGACCAAATTGTAGTAGCACCGCCCATCTATCACCTCCTGACAGAACTCCTCAATTTTTTTCTTCAAATTGAGACATAGGTCTCACTCTGTATCAAATTTACACTCCATTTCCTGGAGCCATTTGAGGATATCCTCTAATGTTTTCTGCATTTTCATGTTCTACCATTCTATTTTGCGAGCCTGTCAGTTCATTTCATCCACTTGGCTGATTAAAGCATCTCATCCCCAAACCAGCTCCTCATTAGACCATCAAATGTTTTCCAAGTGAATCCACATATTGACGTACTCCACTGTCTCAGAAAATATAATAGTAACAGATCGGCCTTAGTCCACTTGGCTGGAACTCTCCAGCTGATTGATCTGACCTAGCAATTGCCCATATTATGAAGTTGCCAAGAAAGAGCTGGTCAATTGGTCAGCATCCCTCTAATTACTCCACTCAGCTCAAAGTTGGCTAAATTCGATTGCCACTGAGTCAATGTGATCAATCACATATTGTTCTAACAGGGTAACCCAGTCCCTCATCTGAGACACCGCCATGTCAATACCTTCCGTTATTTAATCATTCCCCCCCTGAAAATCTCTGTTACTGCCCAGCATCATGATATTCCGTATCCATTCACCCAAAAGACTGCGCTGATCTAATAATTCTCCTATGATGCAGGGTAATTCATAGTTCAAATGTGGACCTAGTTAATTCATGCGATTATGGATGTCCACAACACAGTTGTCCACTTGAACTAGCGCCCCCTGTAATTCTGAGAAGGAGTGGTTGAGGCGTTCAAGCAAGATTCGAGTGACATTCTGTTACATTTGAAAAAAACGTATGACATTGCTAATTTCAATATTATGCCAGGTCAACACACATAGAAGTTGGTGGATCAAAGGTTGAACATACGCAACCAGGTATTCCTCAACACCATGGGAGCCAAGCCATCGATACAACCCCATCATGATAGCATTAAGGTAAGACACATATATGGAATATCATTCTTCTTGGCTACGTTGATTATAGAAAAGTCTCATGACATGGTCTCCAAAATCTCATTCATAAAGGCGGTAACCCTGCAAGAGCCATTCCATGATACCCCACAGTTGCTGGGAAGTTACGTTCATATATCTTCCCTGTTGGGCTGAATCTAACGCGGGGCAAGCTGCTAGCTGAAAGTCCATCCTGGTTTCCTTGTCTCCTGGTTCCGTCACTTTAAATAGTACCAGTTCCTCGTTGAAAATTTCAATTAGCTCGCCAAATTTTCTGTCATGGAACCCTATTAGGTTCTGACATAAGTAGTGAGGGCTTGTCATGATGCCCTAGTTGCTGTTATGCTACAGTTTCCCCGTAACCCCCTGTAGTGAACACCACTGTTAAATTTTAGTGGTTTTGGTTGAAATCCGCTAAGCTGGTTGCACAGGATTGGAACCACTGATCAACGTATAGATGATATGAAGATTGCCAATCCTTAATAAATAAATAGTAAAGTAAAAAGATAAAAAGCTATTGCTCTGACGGATACCAAGTTATTATATAAAAATAGCAGACAACTCCTGCTAAACCTTCTCCTCTCTTCTCCCCTATGAATTACAACCTTTCACTAACTAAAAGACCTCCTCTCACCATTTTCCTACTCATCTCTTATTCTTCAGTGTTCTTGGTCAGTTTTGACCCTTCAGCTTAGTTAATCCATATCTGCTACAATTTAGGGGTTTTGCCTCTATTGACTCACTTCAAATGGACATATTTTACTACCCAAAACTTGAAGCGCACTTTGACTAATTAACACGATTCATAAATCTAAATATATGGCTACTTATCAGTCATACTAGTTTCTTGACAGGGCCCCTTTAGTGAGCCCCACTGTTAAGAATCCAGAGGAAAGGAATATAATCATCAAAAGGTTGTACTGGTGTTAACACCAACTGATAAACTGGGAGAGAAATTTGATGATCGCCATACCCAGAAAATATAATAAACTAATAAAATGGAGACCAAGAGCTCCAAGGACCACAATCTTTATTATCTAGAAGAATCCTTCTACCGTTCAACCTTATAATCTTAGCCTGAAAAATCTCTCTATGGGAATTTTTTTCACTAAATCTCACTTTCAAGTGATTTTAAAAAGAAGTTTAAATTATCTACCACCATATGACTACATTTATTTTTCCAATTAATATCCTTGGATCCGCCTGCTGCTCCAGTGTGGGGCAGCGGTGATCCACCTCCCAGCGTTTTCTTCCCTGCAGAGAAATGCATTTGGATGGGCTTGAATAGTCCGCCAAACTCTACGGGCTAATTTGTCCCTCCACAGGACTTAACGCTTCACCTTTCATACATCCACCCAACTCTCCCCAATCCTCTCACTCTCCCTTGTTCCACTATTCAATTTTGCCTCTGTGTTGACTATGAGTGTTTATTCCCATATGCTGACAAAGCAATAATTGAACTTGCCAACATTGCCTTTGTGTCTTCTGGCTTTATTGATTTCCACCCTTTAAGTTCTATTTTGACATAGGATTGTAAATGGAGTAGGATGCTGCAGCGGCGGCTTTTGAATCCTCTAATTTTAATAATACCCCCTTCCCTACTACCTGAACTTGTCTCCTTGATAACACCACACTGGTGGTGTTATTTGCAACCTCCCTTCGCATCTCTACCCCAAATTTTCTATGACGAGTTAATGTCAGGTCTTTTGGCTTATGGCACTCAGCCAAACCTAGTAATCATCATTCCTTCTGGTGCTGAGCGCCTTGCTGCCCCTTAAGCCACTGCCACCATCATCCCAAATCACTCTGCCATTGCCCATCAAATACCCCTAAATGCTTGCATTGCTGCAGCACTAAGGCACTACATAGACTTATGTCAATAGCTGTCAAAATATTTGTCCCCTCTTTTTTGATCTTGACCACTTAAAAAGATCCTGCCCACATTCCGCTTCACCTGTTACTATTTCTGAACCCTTTTCAGCGGAATCTGATTAGGATTCTTGTTGCCCCCTCCCACCTAACATTCTCCCTCAATGGGCCAACTTGGGAAATCACCCACCAAAACATCCAGCCACAAGCACCACCCTATGCTCAACCTGACCAATCAGAGTCAGGCTTAAACCACCATTAGCACCCAAGCACCCACCCATTCGCTATCTACCACCACCCTAATTCTGCATCCACTATTCTCATAAACCGAAATCCTTGGGACCTATTGAATGAGTTCAATGAATTAGGTAAAATTTTTACAAATGAGGATGATGAATCTGGTGAAGAAGGCCCAAAAATATGAATGGACTGAACTTTATAATTCCGATTTTGATAAAACCCTCTCCCTCAGACGCTATGCTCCTAAACCCAATGCTATCTCCTTTCAAAGTGACCCATCAGCTTGCCTTAGCAGCGGTGTCTCACCCCCATTTCCACCACCTCTGTAAATCAGTGGCCAATCATTTGATCAATTACATGAAGGGCTGAGCACAATTAAATAACACCCTAATTTCCCTGAAGTAGCACTGGAGGAAATTACCAAATTGTCCTAAGCTGCCAATGACGCTATTACATGTTGCAGAACTAGCAGCATTCAACCCAACCACTAAAATCACCTGGCAAAATATAGCCAGTTTGGTCCAACTCCTGGATGCTGCCTTTAAGATTAGCATCATGTTGCGGATCAATTGAGGCTGTCTTCCAGGCTGATCTTGTGGTAAGTAACGTTATTTCACACTCCTCCAACCCCACCAAGCTGATACCCAACGCCCTTGCTCCCAGAATTTGACATTTCTACAACCAATATGCATCTTCCACAAAGCCTTCTCCTGAAGAAGAGCTTCCTGACCCTCCCTCCCCCACTACCATGGTGGCTTAATGACATTCCACTCCCTATCTGGTTGGAGGCTTTATTTTATTTTGTCGTGTCGCCCATTTGTCTTGGGCTTTATTTCTTTAAATTAAAAATGTCCATCTCCTGGTTAGCGTGCTTATGTAAATTAAGAATCTCTCTATGGCTATTGTTGTTTCTCAGCATAAAGGCTTGATACCGCCAAGTCAATTTGCACAGGGTATTAGCCACTGAGCAACCAAATCAAATGATGTGAAGATCGCCGACTTCAATAAAGCTCAATAAACTACATAGGGAGCATGCCTCTTATTTGACCTTTATTAATCTTGTACTAATTGCATACTTATCTGCAACAACCTAATCAAGGGAAAATACCTATCGTTCAATCCTCTGTATGACTCTTTAAATCTCAGTTTCCCAAGCCAGATGCATCCTTGGCTTAGTAGTCTTCTATTCATTTCCCTTTTCTAGAAGTTCTCATTTATATCAAAATTTCAGCGTAACTCCCCTCAATTTGCCGAATGGTTGACATTTTGATCAATTATTATTCATATACTTTTTCTGTCAATTTTGAGACTCATATTGGTTCTCACTCCAATCTGCTGGTATGTGCAGCATATCGTCCAGTCATATCAACTTTCCAACATTATCCCCCTTTGCCTGTATGATAGGCTCTTACTGTTTATATGCTCAAAGGAACTTTTCGTGAACTCAGTTGATAATCTGACCCCCGCAGGTTCCTTAATAGTGTAGACATCTATGCCAGTCTTCTCAATTATCTCAAACGGCCCAGCCCAGATGTTGGAGAGCTTGTTTTTCCGTCAAACTCCGTGCTGATCATGAGATAAAACATGGTATCCTATAGCGAACAGCAGAAGTCTGTTCCATCTCTTCTGATTGGCTTCCTGATCATGAATCTTCTAGTTTAAAATGGTAGAATAGGCTTCTGTTTGTAGCTTGATCAATGTATCTGTAAGAGTCTTCAAATATCGCTGAGGGTCCACACCACCAGTGTCAACCACACAATAATAAAGCAAGGGTGGCAGAGCCAGATGTCGACCATATAGCAGTTGGAAAGGGCTCTTACCCGTGAATGAATGATAGCTGATATTATACTTGAACACAGCTGTAGGTAGAAGGGCACTCCATTATGAGGGTTGATCCTTTACCAATTTATGGAGTATGTTCACTAAGGTTCCGTTGACCCGCTCCACCATTCCAGTTGAAAGGGGTGGTCAAAACCCCATGGATCACCATCAACTTATTCAACTTTGGCAGGATGTGCAAAGTGAAATTGGTTCCATTGTCCGTTAGAATGAATTGCGAGCAGCTGTGTTGCTGTATAACACATTCCATAATAAACTTGGCAGTGGTGACTGCTCCCAAGTCATTAATGGTCCTGGCCTCCACCCACTGAGTCAAATAATCAATGGCGACGATTATGTACTTGGATCGATTGGCGCTAGTTGGAAGAGGTCCTACTACATCAATGGAAATGGTGTGCCAGGCGAACTGGGGTTTAACCATCTGGTATGTGGTCTTCTTGTGGAATGGCTTTTCCACTTGACACTGATAGCAACAACTAACCATTTCCTACTTCATAATGCATGCTCTCCCAGTAGTGATGGGGTTACAAAAACTCCAACAATTTCCATAATCCTTCATGTCCTATAACCTGATGAGCATCCATAATAATTGCAGGTCTAGCCAAAGGTTTATGAAACTCAGCGTCAATTCTCTGATCCAATTATATAGTTCCCCCTCACGTAGAAAAGATTCCTGCCTGAGCCCATCTAATACTATGATCACTTGCAGTGGCTCATCATGGTATTTGTTCGCCTCTATCTTCTCTAACATTATGTCAGCTAAATTCGCCATGATAGTGACCATTGGCAGCTGGGAAAGACAAATCACATTTCGGTGTTTTGCTCCTGGATGGTGTATAATCTTGAAACTGTACGCCTAGAGCTTTAGTGCCCATTGTGTGAGCCGTCATTCCAGTTTACGCAGATTCTGCAGCCAGCACAAGGAAGCGTGATCCATCACTACTTCGAATCTTACCCCATGTATATATACCTGAAACCATTTGTAATCATAGATCACCACTAAACACTCCCACTTGGTCACAGTGTAGTTTTGTTTGTGACAGTTCAAGCTTCGACTACAAAATGTGACAAGATGCTCCACGCCTTCATCATCCTTCTGGGATAATACTGCCCCTATAGCGGAGAGGGATGCATCCATTTGTACTATGAACCGTTTGTCAAAGTTAGGATATTGCATAAATTGGTGCACTTGCTAACGCAGTAAGCAACACATCAAAACCTTTCTGGCATCATTCCATCCAACCAAAAGAAGCATTTTTCTTTAAAAAGTCAAAAAGTGGGGCCCCAATGCGACTGAATTTGGGATTGAAGCTTTTGTAGTATTTGACCATCCCCAGAAACACTTTATTTCGCTTATTACCTGGTTGAGTCATCTTGCTTATCACTTCCACCTTTGCCAGCTGCAGTTTAAGCCACTTGAATCCACAACGAACCTGAGGTATTCTAATTGTTCTTTATAAAAATGACACTTCTGAGGCTTAATTTTGATATTAGTGGTAGCGAGGCGATGGAACACTTGTTCCAAGTGGGCAAGGTGCTCTGTAAATATCCTTAAGAAAACATTGATATCATCGAGGTAAAATAAGATTCAGGACAGCTTCAAGTCACCTAAAATTGTATCCATGGCATGCTGGAACGTAGATGGGGCGTTTCACAACCCTTTTGGCATGTGATTCAGCTGCAATAGCCCTCTCAAAGTGATGATAGTGCATTTCTCCTGTTCTGCTGATGGTAAATCGATCTTTCAGTAACCTGAGATCAGATCCATGGTGGAAAAATAATTTGCCTCACCCAATCGGTCCAACGCATTGTCAATCCATGGAAGAGGGCAGAAATTATTTTTTGTTACATTATTGAGCTTGCAATAGTCAATAACCACTCAATTCATGCTATCCTTTTTCAACAATGAGCACCAGTGATGCCCACGGACTGTTTGATGGCTCTAGCATCCCTTGCACAATAAGTTTATCCACCTCTTATGAGAAAACTTCTTCCGCTGCTTTTGATCATCTAATAGGTTGCAATTGAATGGGAGGGTTATCCTCCATATCTATCCGGTGTACCACCCCTTGAGCGCACCCCAAATCATGATCATCATGCGCGAAAATATCTCAATAATTTTCTAATAATGCCATAGCTTATCTTGTTGTTCCACCAATAATCCAGTAAGTGTTTCTGGCGGAACCACTGTCAATACACAGAACAAAGAGCTTTTCAGTAGTCCAAGATTCTCCCATGAGCTAAAATCATAAATATGGTGAACTTCCTCTATAGAAACTAATTGTAGGTAAGCCACCACTTGGTGCCACTGGATCATTATTGTCTTCTTATGTAAATTCGCTAGCAGCATCTTCACCTCCCCATTCCCAGGAAGCAGTAGCCCTGGAGCTTCATGTGTTTAAGCCGTGATTGCTGGTGAGGCACCATAATTTTCTTATAAAGCCCTTTAAGGACATCAAAGTTGATCTCAGTCCTTTTAAAAACCAATGGGTTTCTACTGGTGCACAGGTTCACTTAACTACTGACTCTGGATATAAGTACGAATTTTCTAATTGTATAAGACAATTAGCCTAGTCAAGTTCAGATAAATGGGTAGCTTTGGCCCTACTCTGGCGATATAAAGGTTCAAGTTACTTTGGCCTCACTCTGGCAATAAATAAAGATTCAAGTGACTTTGGCCTCACTCTGGTGTTGACACTTAGACAGGAAGTACTTCTTCACAACTTCGCCTTGAAGTATATAATCAATAATAGAAAATAAAGTATTCACAATTCTAAGGACTTTATTATTGGCAAAGTGAGGGAATATTTATAGGGTAAAATGGTGAAGGACATGTGTTAGGGGTATTTGGGGTAACCACAATATTCTCAGCATGCCTAGCTAACAAAAAGGTATATCCATGATAGTCTCAGCACGCCTAGCCAACAGAAAAGTGATACTCACGATGGTCTCAGCACACTTAGACGATGAAAAGAAATATTGGTTCAATTTTGGGAAATATTCGAGCTGATATTATGAGGAATAGCATATTTAAATTGCCATACATATCAGCCCACATGTCAGTACTGAACCTGATGATTTCCCATGAGTAATTGCTCATTTTGAGCCAATTTACTCATATCCATGTTATTGCAACAATCCCCAACAAAATAGAAATTATAATTCTCATCAGATTTTTCTCTGTGAATTACAATTAACCATTTAATCGGTGATTCTTGCCAAAGAGATGGCATAATTGATCAACGTCTCAAAGCTTAATCAATAAGCTAAATTAAATAAATGAACCATTAATTAAAAGAAATTAAAGCTTAATTTATCCCAAGATGAATAATATGGTCATATGAAAATTCCCACAGTCCCTACTATGCACTGGTGTCCAGATGGTAGGCTCAAAGCGCTCGCTGCCCAAAGCGGAATTCTTTGTACTCATAAATCTGGTTGGGGAGGGCTCTGGTTCACTGCTTCATTCATCAATATTGAACAGGAATCACTCCATTGCTGTACACTAGATTGATTTGACTAGAGCGGAACAGATCCATCTGGATTCCACAAGAGGTAAAATAAATGTGGATTGTTGTCATAAAATATCAAGAGTTTCCTCCGCCATATATTTATCACAACACCAAATTTCCTCATAAATGTTGCACCAATTAACATGTCATAGTTGTTGTTTGGAAAACCACCGCTGGAGTGGAAGTCCATACTGACCCAAATTTTAAAGGCAATGCGCTATATGCTCCTTTATACATAGTGCTATGCGTCCCTGCAGTCCTGTATACTACCAATGGTCCATGTTACAAACTTGATATGACTGGATGATAATCTTGGGACGGCTGGGCGGAATCCACCAACATAGTATCAGTTACGAATATTTAAGTGCCTTGAGATGAGGCGATATTGGAATAATAACAAGTCTTATTGGATATAATTAGTTTATTGGATTGCCTCTATATAAGACGATAAGGCGATGTTGATTTTTGACAAACATAAAGTAAATCGCCTACAAATAGGGTGACAGCGGATTAAAAAATAATGAGCCAAATTCAAGGAAAAATGGTGGAATAGAATAACCCAAGCAAAGAGAAATAGTATCTCCTGAAGCTGATGTATATAAGCGAAATGGGCAATTAAGAGAGTGAGGGTTGACCATCTAGTACTAAAAAAATATAGTGAGGGTTTTTAGTACAAGACAAGCGGGACAGCGAAACATATCTTTATATATAAAATAAATAAAAGAGCTGTTCGAGCAATTGCTCCTATTTTTAATATATTTTCAAGTATGTCTGAAGGACTGACAATCTTCAAATCATCTGTCCGTTGTTCAGAGGGCTCAACCTGTGTGAATAGCCCGGCGGATCCTAGTGATACCGCCCAAATTTATAACAGTGGTGCTCACTACAGGAGGCCCATTGATCAACCAACCAACACTCTGGAACCCCAGTTGCCAACCATGCCTTATTAAGCCATGTCATTGGGGAGTCTTCCCGGAACCCCATAACAGCTGGATATGAGGAACTAAAAGTTACCTTAGACGCAGTACTCAAAAAGCAAGATGAACTCCTTCAAGAACATAACGTGGTCATGCAACAGCTTGATAGTACGTTTAGTCAAATGCGAATCTTGGGACTACAAAATAAAGAACTTGCTGAATGACTAAATGATACCACTCAGCGGCTGCAGTATGCAGAACAAAGATTCTCTACTCCTTCTCAGTCATCTCGCTGGGAGGAAAATGACTATCAAGAAGATGCATCCTACACAGGAAAAGACAGTGCTGATCAAGGCTATGACACTCCTAATAATAGCACCAGATATTCATATGAGTCAGAACATCACTTACCTCCAGTATTGGCTGTACCACCTACCACCAACAGTCATGCTACCCCAGAAATGACAAATATCCCCACTTCCACTAATTACACTCCTCATCAAGAATCCGCTTTCAGGTCTTGTTCTGTTCCTCAGTGCAGGCCTAATAACTTTGAATAAAAGGAGGAAATTAATGTCAAAAAGATACTCCCATTTGACCATAATGTGAACATCCATGGGTTTTTTTTACGGTTTGAGCTCACCATGGAAGGAGCCTCCAATAAATGGAAGGCTAAGTTGCTAATATCTGCTCTGGATGTGGGAAGTGCCAATTAGGTCACCTGTTACCTCCCCAGTAGTTTTGTCTCCTATAAGGATGTAAAAGACACCGTACTCCACTTATTTGGAGGAAACTCAAAAATGTCTCAGCGGAAAGTGGAATTCTTAACTATTGGATTCCATCAAAATGAGACTCTCATTGAGTTCGCTGATTGATTCACAACAGAAGTCCATGTGCTGATTGGCGCTGGGTACTTAGCGGAAGCTGATGTGTGCATTTCCATGTTCGTCACGGTGAAGCCATATCATGAACTTTCTAATTTTATTTCGCTGCTTCTGGACAATAATGTACCTCTGCTTAATATTGTACACTTTTTACGTCTGGTATCTTCTAACTTTTCACCGCCAAATTCAGATTACAATACTACTGCTGCCATGGCACCCTCTTATTCTGGAGAATACTATCATCCACCTCCAGCTTCATTTAATAATCCTTGGCCTTACTATAACTCTGCACCCCGTCCTCAACTTAATTATAATCAACAGTTTGATCAGCATCAATGGGCTGGCCATGACAACCGCCAGCAACCTAGTTATTGACCTGGACCCAATTATGCTGACCATCATCAATCAGCTTACTGACATGGAACTGGGTATACTGAGTGACCCCAACCTTTCTGGTCTGGACCTGCTTATAATAACCCAGGACGTGGTTCCTATTGGGTCAACTACTACAAATGCGGTCGCCCTGTCATTTGGAAAATTCTGCCACAATTGCCAAGTGAATTATGTACAATAAGACCAATACTACCAGGGAAAAGATGGAGCGGAGTAGAAATGGGACCCTCTACCTCCTCGATACCCACTCAACGCATCCCTGAATCAATAGTATATCCTGCTAAAGTTCCTCAGTATAATGACGAAATTTTATACCAGCAGCCAGTTGGGGGAATAAACGTAGTAACCTGAGCACAAGCTAAGGCAGTGGCAAAAGAAGGGCCCCTTGATCAACCAAAGCCCTATGCCTGTCAAATGATTGATCAAGCATCCTCAGACCAACTTGTCCCACCGCAGATGCGCCAACTTGTTAGGAGTAAACGTCACTCTTCTGGTAGATACCATTGTTAGAGATTACCCTTAAGTCAGAGAGGGGATTATGAATTTTCTTGGGAAAAGAGAGCCCGTAAATGTTCATGTATTAAACAGTCAATATTTTTCTTATTCTGAGTGTACATACTGTGATATTTTTGTAGTGAAAAATAGAGTTCGCGCTATAATAGATACTGGTGCTCCAGTCAACATAGTTTTCCACTAAATTGATGGCAAAGTTGACGTTGAAACCTGATGTAGACCATCATATGGTTTATGGAACTGCTGGAGCTGTAAGTACTGTCTCCGAGGGAGCCTATAGTGCGCTGCCTCTGCACTTTGGATCCATTGTCATTGTGGCCCCGGCGATTGTGTTACCAAATGAACACTATGACATATTAATTGGGACCACTTTTCTACGTCATTTTGGGGTTATCATTGATATGATGGAGGAGACCCTCAACATCTTGGGTCAGCGGATCCCAATATACTTTACTACTAGGGAGTACCAAAGGATCCAGTGCATACAAGTCATATCAACCTCGCCTACAGTGATGGGGTATGGTCTGTTTGCTACCATCAATTGAAGCGCAAAACTCGGGCCTTCCTCAGTAGATTTATAAATATCAAGGGATACCTCTTTGAGTGGCAGGGCCCATATCCATCCCTTCCGGCCATCAAGTCTTAGTGAATACTGAGTTAGAGGTAGAAGTGCCGAGTGGGTTATATGGGGAAGTTATTGGGCTCTATCATCAAACACGGTTTGAGCTGCATGTGGCTCCAGGAATTATACTCCCAGGACATTAGGAGATAAAGGTTTTGTTAGCAAACCTGCAGAGTGATCCAATGCAATTCTGCCGCCACCAAACTATAGCGTATCTACATCTGATTCTCATAAAAGAGGCCCGCCAGGTTCATGATTTTGGATCATTATGTGAATTTGGACTATTGCTTGAACCATCAGTCGATGTACTAATGGTGGTACTGTGGAGTAATTTAACGGGATTAACAGATGAACAAAAAGATTAAGCAATGGCTTTATTTCAGAAATATAAGGGGATTTTCGCTGTTGACAATCACGATTTAGAGTGTGCCAAGGGGTGGTCCATCGATTGGATACCGGTGATCATCCTCTGATAAGGTCTTGGCTGATCCGCCACTCTTGGGCAGTAGAAAGATGTGGTTACTGAAGAAATTGACAAGTTGTTACAACAAGGGATGCTTGAGCCATCCAAGAGCCCACGGGCTTCACCTGTTCTGATAGTAAAAAAGAAGGATGGCACCAACTGGGTAGTAATAGACTATTGGAAACTCAACAGTATTACAAAAAAGGATTTGTACCCCTTGCCAAGAATTAATGACGCCTTGGACCAATTAGGGGGTGCCCACTACTTTTCTGCAGTGGACTTTATATCAGGCTACTGGAAAATTGAGTTACCCTTGGCGGAACAGGAAAAATGCGCTGTGATCACCTCTTAAAGGCCTTTTCCAACCAACACGGATGCCTCAAGGACTGTGTAACGCTCCTTCTACTTTTCAGCATACCATGGACACTATTCTTGGCGACCTGAAACTGTCATGCGTCCTAGTATACCTCAATGATATTAACATTTTCTCCTGGACCTTTTTGGAGAACCTAGACCACTTTGAAGCAGTACTCCACCAGCTGGCTGAGGTGAACATTAAAATTAAACCCTAAAAGTACAATTTTTTCAAAGATCAGCTAGAATACCTGGGTTTTATGGTAGACACAACCGGGCTGCAGCCACAACTGGTTAAGGTGGAGGCCATTAGAAAAATGGCTACGCCTAATAGTAAGTGCGACATACAGGTATTTCTGGGGATGGTTGGTTACTACTGACGCTTTATCCCCTAATTTTAGCCGTATTGGAGGCCCGCTATTCAAGTTGTTAAAAAAGTAAGCTGTATTCAAGTGGATGGAACGTCATCAATCCACTTTCAATGCACTCCATTTGGCGTTGAGCAGCGCACTGGAGTTGCAGTATCCATACTTTGACTTGGAGTTTATCATTCAGATGGATGCATCCATTTCCGCTGTTGGGGCAGTACTTTCACAGAAAGATGATGAGGGAGAAGAACATCCTGTCACATTCTGTAGTCATACTCTGAATTGTCATGAGTGCAACTATACTTTGACTGAGTGAGAGTGCTTAACAGTAATCTACATGTATAAACAATTCAGAGTCTTCTGCATGGGGTGAAGTTTAAAGTTGTAACCTATCACGCGTCATTATGCTGGTTGCAAAATCTCAAAGGACCAGAAGGACGGTTGGCTCGATGGGCTCTCAAGTTACAGGCTTATGATTTTGAGATCTTAGATTGGCCAGTAGCGAAGCACCAGAATGCTGACTGTTTATCCTGGTTACCAACTATTGCAGTGACAGTTGACCTTAGCAATGTGATGTATGATAAGATGCTCAGCAGAAATATGATGAAGAACTGCCCCAAGTAATCAAAGTGTTAAACGAATTGCTCACAAATACCTTCCAATGGAATGAGAAACTGTACAAGTGAATTGGCAATACTATGGTGAATTTCCCGTGGACCTCCGCATGGCCAGAAATCATTATGAGCGCTCACAGGGCATTCAGGCATGGTGGCATGTGTAAGACTATGGAATTGCTATGCCCACGATACTATTAGGAAGTTATGAGTTTTGATGTGCTCGAAACTATTTTCTGTTGCCATCAGTGCCAAGTGGAAAACTGTTCCACTGTATGATGTCATATTGGTTAGTGAAACTACATTTCGCTTGGCAAACGGTCTCCCTCGATGTTGTTACCCCTTGCCAACAGGAGCCAACTGTTGTAAGTACATTATAGTGGTAATCGACCACTTAACCCAGTGGGTTGAAGCAAGGGTGATACGAAATCTGGGGGCATTGACGGTGGCTAAATTCATGTTGAAATGCATTATTCAGCGGCATGATTGCCCTCAGTTTATTCTCACTGATAATATCACTAACTTCACCTCGCACATCCTTCCCAAGCTGAACAAGCTTATGGGAATCTGCGGAGTTCTGATGACCCCATACCACCCCAAGTCCAATGGAATGGTCAAACGAGTGAATGGGACTCTGGTGAACATACTCCAAAATTTAGTATTGGATCGCCCTGCTGATTAGAGCTCTTTTCTTTCCACTGTCATGTTTGCTTATAACATTAGTTACAATTATGCCACAGGGAAGAGCTCCTTCCAATTACTATATGGCTGACACCCAGCTCTTCTGGAACTGCTTTATGCGTGTGTAGAAGACACTGACAGACTAGAACCCCACCACTATTTGACTAATCTTACGAACATTCTGATCAAGCTACAAACCTAAGCATATTCCTTCAGCTTGGCTAAGAAGATTAGGAATCAGGCCACTGATCAGGTATGCCATAGTGGGTTGGTGCCATTCAAGAAAGGCAATATGGTTCTCTTTCATGATCATCATGGATTTGGGCAGAAGCATAAGCTGGCTAGTATCTGGATTGGCCCATTTGAAGTAATAGAGAAGACTGGAGTCAACGCATATATTATTAAGGATCCTACAAGTGGTCAGATTGTTAACCAAGTACATGCAAAGTTCCTCAGACCTTACAAACAATAGGATCTTATCATCCAGTCAAGGAGGGGGTAATGTCATGATTTTGATATGATTGGACGATAATCTTGGGACAGCTAGGCGGAATCTTCCAACATAGTTTCATTTACAAATATTTGAGTGCCTTGAGATGAGGCGATATTGGGATAATAACAAGTCTTATTGGATATAATGAGTTTATTGGATCGCCTCTATATAAGGCAATAAGGTGATGTTGATATTTGACAAATACAAAGTAAATCGCTTACAAATAGGGCGACAGCGGATTAATAATAATGAGCCAAATTCAAGGAAAATCGGCGGAATAGTATAACCCAAGCAAAGAGAAATAGTATCTCCTGAAGCTGATGTATATAAGCGAAATAGGCAATTATGAGAGGGAGGGTTTTTAGTACAAGACAAGCGGGACAGCGAAACATATCTTTATTTAAAAAATAAATAAAAGAACTGGTCGAAGCAATTGCTCCTATTTTAATTATATTTTCAAGTGCATCCAAAGGACCACCAATCTTCACATCATCTGTCCGTTATTCAGAGGGCTCAACCTGTGTGAATAGCCCAGCTGATCCTAGCGATACTGCCCAAATTTATAACAGTCCACATCCAGTTTCAACAGAAGCTTAGCCACCAACCTGGTAGAAACTATGTTCAAAGGGGCTCCCATGTCTATGATTGTGTGGATCTTTTTGTTTTGAGCGAAAATGTCACAGTAAGTGCATTCTGAGTAAGAAGAGCCAACAGTGTTTATTACATGTACATCCAAAGGCTTTGTGTTACTCAAAAGGAGGAAATGCCCCTGCTAACCTGAGAGCACTCCAGAGCGATTTTCTTAATTGGAATGGCTATGTTAATCCCTACTAAAGAGGCAACGTTATCAAGGGATGCACATTGCTTGTGCCAGTCTGTTCCAGGATCTGCCACGCATATGGCTTCTGCATATCCGGACAAAACTCAGAACTTAGGGGAGATTTTTCACTCTCTGAAATGAAAGCAGGGGTATCTGATGTAAGCTGTTGGTATAACAAATCATCCGATTGAATCCTTAATCCTACATGAAGAGATGCTTGGGAATTGTTAGGACAAGTAAATTGGACTTAGCGAAGGTAGAGCGTCCCATCTCTACTCCGCTTGAGCTTTTCCCTGCTCAATTTTCTCAGTTGGAATCACATACACTTGTGGTTTGCTAGGGCAATTGCCTGCATAATGCCCTCTTTGTCCGCACTGGAAGCAAGTATTCATAAAAGGTTCATGTATATAGCTTGCAGTGGAAGGATCAGTTCAAAAATTCACAGTATGGTTCTAAGGTCGTGGATGAACTGGCAGAGAGTACATAGGCTGAAAAGGGTCCGCTGATTTGTATAATGGACAAATATGTTCCACCGGTTGATAGCTTGGTCGCTGTGGCCCATATCCTGAAGAGTTTGGTGCGGAGACATCAGAGGTCTTTCAGGCTACATTAGGAGTGCTGATCATGGCAGAGAGTCGACATAAGGTGTTCATGATTTGAATAAATCTTGCATCTCCATCTAAAACATGAGACATAACATTATGTAGTTCACAATATGGTTTGACAGCTGCTGTCATTGCTATACCAACATCCTCAGCGTGTAAAATGTTAGCTCCAAGTAGTACATGTGCTTCCTCTGAAAAACATTCAGCGAATTCTAACAGGATCTCATTTTGGTGAAACTGTACAGTCAGGAAGTCAGCCTTCCATTGGGCCATCTTAGTCGCGCCCCCAAACAGCTGGAGAACAATCGCTTTCACTTCTTTGTAAGATACTGAACTATTTGGAAGGTAGCAGTTAACTTGATCAGCACTTTCCACATCTAGAGCGGACAGCAACAGTTTTGCTTTCTGCCAATCAGGAGCCCCTTCCACAGAGAATTTGAATCGCTTAAAGTAACCGTGTAAATTCCCATCACAACTGAAAGGAGGTAATTTCTTGATTCAAATGGCTTCGCCTTGCTCCAGGCTCCTGCCGCAAGGAGCAGGTGAATTGGCTCCTGAGTGACTAAAGGAGCCACCACCTTGTGAACTATCATACAGCTGGCCGGACAGACTCAAATCTTTGAAAAATGGACTCAGAAGAAGTAGTGTCACGCGGGAGGTCCATCACAACTCCTCAGGGATATTTGTTAGCTGATCCATAGCATTCTTCCCCCAAAATCACCACTAATTGCACCACTCCCCCCAGCTCCAGTGTGCTCTGAAAATTGTTCGTTGATATGCTGTTCCATTTTAACCAAATAGAGTCTACACCATCTATCCTGAAATTCCTGTTGCAGTATCTAATATTGATGTTGCATTTCTCAATGGAATTGCTGCTCATTGTTCATTTTCTGCTCTATTGCTTGTAGTTGCGAGAGGACATCTTCAACTATGTTCTGCATTTGTGCATGCTGCCGGCTAACGTTACCCACTTGTTGATTAGTGTCATTTATTTGGTTAAAAAGGGCGGCTTGTTCCCGTACCAATTCCTTGTTAGACCATTGAAGGGTATCAAGCCATACTTGCATGTCTGCATACTCTCTTGTCTCACTGATCAGAAGAGGAAAAGCTCAACTGTTCTCAGCCTGGATAACAACTTCCAGTTGTGTAACCCGACAGATTAGCTGGAGATATCTGGGGGATGTCAACCAAAGGATAAGCGCGTTATCTTTCATTTGCTGACTACTCCATTTTATGCAAAGTTGGGTTAATTTAGCTGATATGGAACTGATTTGATCCGCCACTTGCCATTCCATCAGTGTTATTTTTCCATAAGATGAGCAATTATGGCTTCAAGCACTTCTACCCATTCTGCTAGAGATGTCAAAAAGCGCTCAGTATTGCTTCCCAACGTTGTTACGTCCTAAATCTATTCCTCCAATAGGCCATGCCAATCCAACAGTTCTCCTATTACCTGGGGTAACTCTAGATTTAGCTGTGGTATCAAAATTTCCAACTGACGGCGGATGTCCCCAACACAATGGTCCATCTGTACCATCGCCCCCTGCACCTCCAAAAAGAGTAATTGAGGCAGTCAAGCAGGAGGTGAGTATCATTTTGCTGTGCTTGAGTGAACCGCAAGACATCCCCAATCTCTATATTGTGGTGAGCCAGCACATGCAGTAGCTGGCGAATAGATGGTTGCACATAAGCGACTAGATACTCCTCAATTCCGTGGGTACCAAGGCGGCAAGCCAACCCCATTGTAGTCGCATCCAGATAGGACATGTACAAGGCGTAGCAGTTTTCTTGGTCTCGTTGGTTATAAAACAAACTCAAGGCATACTCCCCCGTCCCATCTTCGTATAGTTGATACCCATGCAACAGCCATTCCATAATATCCTGCAGCTGCTGAGGGGTCACATTTGTGGAGTGTCCTTATTGGTCAGCTGTCATCTCAGGGCAGTTTTCTAATTGCAGATTGACCATAACTTCTTCATCACCTGGTTTGGTTACAGTAAATAATGCTGGTTCGTTTTTGGGTGCCTCCTGGGCTTCTTCAGCATAACGTGCGCAGAATCTGATCAAATTTTGTCATAATTAATGAGGTCTCATCATTTTATCCTAGCATCAAGGAACTACAGTTGACCAGTGGCCCCTATAGTGAGCACCACTGTTAATTCTTGGCGTAAAGGCTTGATTCTACCGAGTCAGTTTGCACAGAGTACTAGCCACTGAGCAACCAAATCGGATGACTTGAAGATCTCTGACTTCAATAAAGCTCAATAAATTATATATGGAGCAATCGCCCCTTATTTGACATTTATTAATCTTACACTAATCACAGACTTATCTGCAACAACCTAATTACAGGAAAAACCTCCCATTCAAACCTACATATGACTCTTTAAGTTTTGGTTCCCCAAGCCAGATGCATCCTCAGCTTAGTAGTCTTCTATTCGTTTTCCCTTTTCTAGAAGTTCTCATTTATATAGAAATCTAAGCATAATTCCCCTTGATTTGCCAAATGGTCAACATTTCAATTGATAGTTATCCATATACCTTTTCCGTCAATCTCGAGACTCGTCTTGATTCTCATTCCAATCCACCAGTATGTGTAGCATATTGTCCAGTCATATCAACTTCCTGACATCTATCAACTGTAAATATCCTATCTTCCTTCTTCATTCTCCATTTTATGCTCATCTTTTCAAACACTTTTCCAGCCCAAATTCTCAGCTGCTCAGATTCTCCAATTTAAACTCATACTCAAATCATTATTTTAGGTTCTGGCGAAATTCCTATTTTTCAGCTGAGGTCAGATCATTTAACGTCAAAACATCACAAATATTTAAATTACTAAATACTTTAGACTTTATTCAGCAGATAACCAATTATCCGCCATCAATAATAGGCTTATCGTCCAGGCATGTCAAATTTTCTGACAAACAGATTAAGCTTCAAAAGTTCCAGTCAGAGCAAGCCTAGCAAAAAGTTATTGAGCTAGAGGTCTATTGAACCTTTAATTATCTACCAGTACATTACAACATTATTTCAAAAGTGGATCATGTTGAGCAGGATCTGGAATCTCGTTTGGTCAAGTGTCTACTCATTCCATTCCTGAGCAACTCAACAAATTGGAGAGTGACATGAGAGTCAAACCACCCGTTGATATACATTAATCAGGTCTACCATTGCCTCAACGAAGCTGAGACAAGCTGGAACAATCTCACAGAAAAAAGCTGAAAGACAAGAGTAACAATTTTCTCAGAACACTGAATGCAAAGAGATGAAGGAGGACATGAATCGCACATTGGAAGATTAAAGGATTTAAATTTATTGCGAGGAAGGCTGACCATGGGATGGACACTTCCAAATTTGACCCGAAAGAGACAAAACTTAGTAACAGGGAAGGCACCCCAGAGAAGCGATGCTATCTCTTGCTGACAGCGGGAACGCCACTTATGGGGAGGGGGAGGGAACGTGTGAAGGCCGTAGCCACAATTGAACACGTGTGGAGGAAAGGGTCTGATTTGATGAACCAAACTGGGAACCAAGAGGAGACCAGCTGTCAGCAATGCGGTGGGAGGTATCCAAACATCCACGCTTGAAAGTGGTCCACCAAATTTGACCTCAATCAGTGAACAGCTTCTGGGAGGGTGGGGGTGGAGCCTGTGATGGCATCCAAGACAATCGTGTGGATAGTCCACATGGCGATTGCAACCATCAGAGCATGGAGGGAGGGTGGAAGGGGAGAGGCCATTGATAAAGCAAACATATCTCTTGACAGATTGAAGGGATGTGTTTGATCCTGGACCAGCAGACGTTGAACTTCGCGCCATATCACTTTAGATGTAGGACACTTCTCCAGGCGGTGGAACAGCGTTCCATACTGGCCACACACGACGCAGGATGAGTGTAAAGCGTTAGAGTGCTCAGCCGTATGGTAGACCCGTCTCAGGCAGCGCCACACATGGGAACGGATTTGAGGCTGCAACAGAGGATGGTGTGCGTATTTCCAGATAGTTTTTTGGGTCTCAGTGGAGTAAGGGAGACCATTATGTCCAGGTAGTCCACCCTGGATATGACATGGGGCCGTGTGGGGATCACGCCATCTTGGATGGGTAGCCCCTGTACCTCCTGTGTAAACTGAGGAGAGGGGCGGCCTCTCTGGGCTGTGTGTCTGCTAATATGAATTCTCCACTCTGCGCTTCGCATGGAGAGTAGGATTCGTTTGTAGTGGGTTTTAGTCCCGTGAGGACCTGTGGCTGATGTGTGTGATGCGAGGTATTTCATCAGGGAGTGAGGGTTCGATGGATTGTTGAGGCCCAAGGCGCTGGAGAAGTTGGAGTGGGCCACGTGGGACCTATGTTGGGAGGGGAGCGTAAGGGCGGTGATGGCCACAATCCAGGTGCCCAGGATCTTGGCAGCATGGGCTTTGAAGTCAAGCAGGCCCATGCCACCATGATGATGAGGGCCAAACATGACCTCTAGCCGTACTGGTGGTGGGCGGCCTGACCAAAGCCATCCTTGCAGCAGGGCATACAAGGATTTGAAAATCTTGGGGAGAAGGGGATGGCGTGGGCTCCAAACCAGACTTTGAAGAGGATCATAGAGTTGGCTAAAACAACCCTGCCAGTAAGGGAAGTAGGGTGGGCTCTGAGGGAGGCGATGCGCTTCATCACGTTGTCTATAATACGACTCTCCATTACTGCTGATGCATACCCGCCTGCCTCCACCCACACGACCAGATGGCAGACTGGCCCTATGGTAGGGCGTGGCACGAAGGGGAGCACCAGTGGGGCGGTGTGGGGGTGAGCTGGGAGGGCGAGCACATGTGCGAGCAGATGGGCCGGGCTGGGCACTGGTTGCTGGGGCCCAGCAGGTTTGATACTGACCAAGGAGGATGTTTTTGGTTTTGAAAGCGTTCAGTGCAGCATTACTTACCCGGGAATACTCCTGGATGAGATCTTCAAGTGCGCGTGCATCTTTATTATTAGACACCACAACTACTCAGTCGTTTGCAAATGCCATCATCTTGACTAGGGCTTGGCCTGGCACATGGACCCCAGTGAGTTGGGCATTCACGTTTTGAAGTAGTGGGTCAAGGCTGAAGTTGTATAAGAGTGGGCTAAGGGGGTCCCCTTGTCGCAAGCCCCTATGAGGGCGGACTACTTCCATTAGGAAGCCAGGGCCATGTACTGCCATTGTTGAAGATTCCGTGAGCAGCATCACCCAGTTGATGAAGCGAGGGGGTAAGCGGAATTGATGGAGGCAGGCCCTGAGGGATCCCAGTTTACTCTATCATAGGCCTTCTGTTGGTCCAAGAATACAAGTGCCCCAGAGGCTGTGGACTGGCATGAGTTAGCCACAAAGTGCACGTTGTCCCAAATCGACCTTCTGGGCATGAAACCAAATTGTTCTAGGGAGATGGTGGCAGATTCTACAATCCCTAAACGGTTAGCCATGATTTTTGTTAAAATTTTTGTATCCCTGTTAGTTAAAGAAATGGGGCGCCAGTTGGCTAAGTCTAGCTTGTCCCCTTTCTTGAAGAGTGTGACAGTGAAGGCCTCTTGTCCTCCTGGTAGGAGGCATGTTTCCAGAAGGCTCTGGTTAAGTGAGGCAAGCAGTAGTGGGGATATATATTTGAAGTACTTTTTATAGAATTCATATGGAATGCCATCTGGGCCTGGGCTTTCCAGTTTGGTGCACCACGGATGGCTGTCCATAATTCATTCAGAGTACTCAAATTCATTAATTCTGGGTATCAGGAAATGGTGCGGATGTGGGTTCAGTTGAGAAATTCTGCCACTTTGGCTGGCTGAATTGGATCAGATTGGTATAACTCAGAGGAATACTTTTGTGTTTCGATTGCCACTTTGGCTGGCATATCTGTGATGAAATCATCCAATCTTCGCACCTGTGTGCAGGCCACGTTCTGGCATGGTGCAAAATTTTTTTTAAAAAATATGCGGTGCACTTGTCGCCCTCTGTAATGCGTTTGGCCCTGTACTGAACACAAACCCAATGTTTGTGTTGCCTTTCGAGCACGTTGAGGTGGGCGGCTGCCTCCGCCTACTTCTGGCCCCATGCAGGGCTGTATCCTGTGGCTGGGATATTGGACTCCAGGTGTGCCAACTCTGCCAGAGCGCGCAAGATGATGGCTGATGTGGCTCGTGAGCATTGGGAGGAGAGGTGGCAAGAGTGGCGGATGGTATCCTCTTTGAAGGCTGCCCATGTAGAGATGGGGTCCGCGCAAAATGGTGTAACAAACTCTTTTGCCAAAGTTGCTGATTCCACCCAAGTGGAAAATCCTGGAGATGCAAATTTGGGAGGGCGGAGTTTGCACCAATGTGGGGCCTTAGCCACTGTGACAGGTAGGTGGTAGGTTATCAAGACCAGCTGGTGGTTGGAGAATTCAATTTTTGTTGTTTTGATTTGGGAAATTTGAGGTTGAAATTTCGCCGGTGTAAGGATAAGGTCTATGCGGGTCATGGACCTTAATTGGCTGTTGTGGACGTGGGGTCACATCATGTTTTTTAGCAGCGGGGCTTGCCGTGGCAGCACATCCATTAACCCAAGGGTGGCCTTTAGAACGCGATGTTCTATGTGACCCTGGGGGGCGTGGGAGGAGGAAGGCCAATGGTCTGTTGGTGTGTTTAGCCGACAGTTCATATTGCCGACTATGAAAGGGTCTGGGGGTAACAAGAGGGATTTGACTGACAAATAGATTCCACCATTCTCGTGCACAGGTTAGGGCGTAGATGTTGACAATAGCATGTGCCACGTCAGCCCACAAGAAAGTGACAATGAGGACTTGGCCATTGAGGAAGGATTCTAATGATAGAAATTTGAAAAGATTGTTTTTCTGAACTATCACCCCACAGTGCTCTGACCAAAAGGATAGGGATGGGAGGAGCATGGTTTTCCAAGCATCCTCGGAACCTCATGGACAGAGGGACAACTGGATGGCCAGGATATCCATGGGTAAATTTTTTTGTAAAAAACTCATTTTCCTAGCCCAGGACAGCGAGGCATTGAGTCCAGCGATATTCAATGTCCATAAAGTGAAGGTTTCCCCCATTGCACCTTAGGTGTGAGGGGGTGGGCACCCAGGCCTACTAGCCTCCTCTAGACCCCCATGGGCCTTCATGGCAGCGTGGGTGTTTGCAGCAACACTATCAGTAGTTTTGTTGATTTTAGCAGAAAGGTTCACGTTGGCTTTTGCCTTCACTTTTTGTTTCCCCGATGTCAAACAAATTTTTTGCAGTGTGGATGAGTTTGGTATACCATCGAGTGGGTCAAAAAAAATTTCAGGTAGGTTGAAAACCAAGTTGGTTTTGACTGGAGCTTGGTTGCAAAGATTGGGTGTGATTGAGTCGCCCATCAGATCCTCAGATTAGGTGGCCCAATTGGCATGGGCTTCCCAATCTGATTAGTTGATGAATTCCCAAGTTGCTTCCACTGCGAAGGTTTTGATGTCCTCCTGGCATTGGGAGTGTGGGATAGCAGTGGTGACTTTGGCCGCTTCCTGAGCCGTGGCCCTGCGGGCCTGCTTAGCCTTCTTCCACTCTTGCGGGGAAATAGGTTTTACCAGTAGGTAGCAGCCTTGTGCTCCCCACGGGAAAGCCTCTTTGGTGCTTGCATTTGGTTTGAAGTGCGCCTCTCCGCTGGCCATGGCCGCCAAGGGGTGCTCTTGGACTGTGATGCCCTCCTTGGTGGGGCATTCATGTGCCTTATGGCCAAACGCGTCACAGTGGGTGCAGATAGGGGGCGCGCTGTCCACGGTTACCTGGAAAGGGTGGGTGGTATGCCCTTCAATATTGATATATGTGTAGTGCGGGATCTGGGTTTGGTCCTTCGCAATATCCTCAGTTGGGGTCAGAACTGCGATGGCTTTGCCAGTGCACAGGTGTGGCATCAGCATAAAGCATTGCATCTTGAAAGATTGTATTTCGCCATAAATGGTGAGACTATCTTTCAGGTGTTGCTCCAAATTAGCATGTTTTACCGTAGTAGGCAAAAAGTCAAATGTGAGGAAAATTTGGTTGGATTTTGTCCATCTAGTGCATTTGGTTTTGATGACCCATTGCCCTTTGGGGAGGTTGATCACTACACGCACCGCAGCAGCTTCATCTGCTGACTCCTTATTTTTGAAACTGAGGTACAGCCAACCGCATGACATGGAGTGAGGTGCAATGTACACCATGGTTGGGAAAAAAGTGTGCACATCCCCACAAAATTTTTCCCTTAGAGCTGTTTGTTGGATGTCCAGAAACACATGGACTCCATATTCTACTGACGAGAGTGTTTGGGAGTGCGGCGTGTTGATGTACTAGTTGCATCATGCTTGCCAAGCGAGGATTTCTGGGGAAATATTGACTGCCAGTTTTTTTAATTTTTTTCTATTCTGCCAGTTTCTCCGGGGCGTTTTTGAACATTTGAGGCCGCAGGCCTACCACCTGCTCCTCTTACCTTACTTGCCCAATTGCTCCCTGACATGGGCGCAGACTAATCTCCTCTGTGAGATTATCAAACTAGAATTAGACTTGAATTGAATAAGTTGCAAAAGTGATTGCAACGAGAGAGAAAAGTGGGAAGATTAGGGATGATAACAAACTTTTCTAATTAAATACTCATCCACTCGTCAACAAATTTGTGATCTGAACATCTACGTTAAAAACTTGGAAATGGTAAAGTTAGTTTTAAAAGAAGAATTAATCTGCAGGATGTCACGCCAATATTTACTCTGAGAAATGGATCAACATCTCAATCTTCTACAGGATCAATTATGTCAACTCTCACTTTGAGTCTAACAGAGCAATACATATACCAAAATTACTGGATATGAAGCTCCCATAGTACACTTCATCATAGTATTGGAAGACACTACTTTTAAATATTTTTAAGGACAGGTTTACACCTGGATAAGTGAGTATCACATTATTTCACTACGTCTATGAAGTTGCAAAAGAAGGTGCAACTGATCTTTAAAAGGTTAAGAATGTTTTATTCTGTTTACCCATATGGCTCAAGAGGGTATGGTTGCTCATATGGACGACATGCACAACTGGAGAGAAGTAATTGAAGCGCTTACCAAAAATCAGTTCCAAGTAAAGCTTGTGTAGAAGGAGAAGGCCTCCATGAGAATTGTGAAAGACTGAAATGAAACCTTAACTAAAATTTCAGTTTGTTACATATCAAGGCTCAAATGTTGTTGATCTCAAAGATGCTTACATTAGTTGATGCTATAGCTGCCGTCGTTGCTAGTTTATATAGTAAACCTGCCCTATCCATGCACGTCACGTCTGTCAAATGAAGCTTTCAACTAATTCTTAGACATCAAAGAAGCCCTACTTGATGTGGTTTATATAAAATTTAGAAACCTCCTGAAAGGCTTTCAAAAACCCCAGAATGTTTACCATTGAGGAATCAAACCTAAGAAGGTGGAGAAGCCCAAGTGCAACTTCTGTAAGAAAAACAATCATATAAAGATAAGTGTTTTATAGAGAACCCTGCCCTTGACAAGCAAGGAAAGGGTGTTCAGCTTAGGGGTCAAATACCTCTAAAGCTGAGTGACCCATAGTTTCTTAAAGAGAAACATTACCGCTTGCTCACCTTGCATGCATTAAAATGATTCCTTTGATGATTTTGAAGGGGTTATGAGGACACCGGCTTTTATATTATATGTACACCTGCTGAGCTCGCGATTCTGGAACAATTGAATGCCAAAAATATCAATTAAATTTAGGTTCCAGAAGGCACTTACCTCAATCATGTTATCAGGTGCCCCAAAAGAACTGATATAGCCAGCGATGGTGATCAAAACCTTGTCCTGTTGATCTGACCCATCTCAATTATGCACAATCTTGTGGAAACCAAAAGAAATATTTTGAGACTTCCTAAAAGCTAAATGCAATGTTTCGCCCAAAGGGGTGTTAGACCTCCTTCCAAAGTTTGTACTTACCATTACCCAAGTGTAAGTGGCACTTTAGAAGGTTTGAGATATGGCTATCTTGGATTTAGGATCAACTATTTATGTTACTCATCCCATATCATCAAGAAGATAAAGCTCACCACTGACCTTAGATACACTCAAGAGTATACGCTGCTGACCCAGTAAACACTAAGGTTATAGGTGCATATTCATCCATACAAGTTTCAAGTTGGCAAATTAACTTTCTCATCTCCCACAGTTGCCCTGGACAAATCCCATTATGATATGTTTATCTGGATTTAAATTATACTCAAATATAATTGATTCAGCAATATGAAAGAAGGATACTTATCACAACTCAATAGTGAAGTTATTTGTACTGGATAATAAAGACCTTAGTAAGAAAATTACTCTTATCTCGTCGAGTACCCTGTTTCCACTAGGCCTTTATGATATCTTACCTCTTGAAATAAAAAAGTTCCCTAACTCTTTAGACACAGCAGAATTTAACCATTAATATGTTACTAAGGAGGTAAATTGAACTAGGAAAACAAGTAATGGTTTCTACTGGCATAACCCTGAGTATACCCCAAACTGCTTGCTACATATCACTAGTGTCAATGGAGTCAGTAGGTTTGAACCAGGATTTTTCCAGGAGTCCTCAAAACAGATTATAAGCGGCTTATTGAGCTATTACTTGGAAACATGACCAACCAAGATATTCTAGTGAAAAAATATCAAGAGATTGGGAAAGGTCATTTGTTTTTCATTGATGAAATTTTTAAGGTACATTTCATTGGTACTCACCTTGATTTTGGCCTACCTACAGATAATTTGTTTATATCATACCTCAAGTCTAATTATCTAATAACATAAATAATGAGGATATTAATAAGGTGCATCAACTACTTGAAGACTATCAAGATGTTTTCTCCACGTCAGATGTTGACTATGGTCACATGAAAGGCTGGACACATAGTATTGATGATGGATATTTAACAACAATACAATCAAAGTCAAATAGAAGTCAAAAATAACTGAGCAATATATTAAGACCAAGACAAAGCAATTAAAAACCTGCTTAATCTACTTAAAACACATTCACTGGACCTCTTTCCGCTCAGCGTAACTTTCTGAGCAAATTATATGGAAAAAAGTAAATCTTAATCTCCTGCCGTAGTTTCACTCAAATGTCCTCAGATTCCCACTAGCTGCCCCAGTGTGGGGCAGCGGCGAAATTTCCCCCGCCATTTTCCATCTGACAGGAAAAAGCTCAGACTGGCTCGCCCAGTCATACCAAACCCCTGGAATTATCTGTTCCTCCCAAGGATCTCGACGCCCACCTCGCTCAAACCCAAGCAGTGCCCCATTGCCCCCTGGTGCTCCCCTGGAGCAACATACATTTCAGCCTTAGGGTCGACTATGGGAAACTTTTCCCCTACCACGACCAATCTATTATAGAAAAGGCTCAGGTGGTGATGCATCCAGTCTGTTATGTTGACTTCCACCTCTATAAGTGGTATTATGATCTCAGCTTCACCTGCTAAGCCAATGCTGCCACTGTGGCAACTGTGCCCCTGGTTTTCCAGGGTACCCCTCTCCCCACAATTTGGAGCCAGCTCCCAGCAGATACCACTTTGGTGGTTCAGTTTGCTGGTTTTAAAACCCACCTTCCCCCTAAGATTCTCACCAGGAGCTGATGGAAGGTTTGTCAGCCTATGGCTCCAACCACATCTTGCAATTTTTGGTCCCAAATGGGGCCACACGCCTTTCTGGTCCTCGGGTTATGCCACAATCAGCCCTGAATCAAAAAAAATTACCCTGTCAATTTCCCCTCACGCCATTATCCCCTCTGCCCCTGACCATCCTTTCTGGCCCATGTCAAGGGCGGACGGATGATCTGTATGACCTGTTTTGAGTTGGACCACTCAAAATGCAAGTGCCCATCCCTAGCTGCTTCTGACGGCACTGAGTTTTCATCCACCAGCTTCCAATCCGCCGCCCACCCCGTGCCAGAATCAGTATTGGGTATGATCCTACCTCCCCCTCCCCCAAAGCCTGATGCTGCAGCTGCTCCTGCAGCCACCAATCAGCCTCCTCCTCGCCCAGTGCCAAAAACGCTCTCTCCATCCAAATCACAGGATTGGACCTCAGTTCAATCCCATGCATCCTCCAATGAACCAACCAAACCTCAGAAATATGCCAACTTCCCAATTCAATTCAGCCAAAATCCCTAGGATCTATTAGTTGAAATTGATGAGTCCAGGAACATAATTTAAGACCACAATATACAAATTGAGCGGTTTGTGTATATCAACCAAGACGATGAGCTACCCCCTTGTTTATACGCACCCAGCAAAATGCCAAACCGTTCCGCAGTGACCACCATCTGGCTGTTGAATCAACGGCTAAGCCAGATTGTCGTCCTCTCCACAAAGCTGCCACCAAATCAGTGGCGATGCTTTCAGGAGGAATCCCTCCTCCCATTATTCCATCCAAAGCCAATAAGGTTCAAAAAAATGTTGATTGAAGTCCACAAAGGTGCCAATGACGCCATCCAGCACGTGGCAGTGGTAGCGCAGAATTCCAAATCAAAGATTACCTCACTAGTATTGTCACATTCATAAAACTACCTGATGCACGCATGAAAGTTGAAATAGCTTTGGCAATACCATCAAAACTCTTATGTATAACAGCTGCATTCCTACCACCCCGATCATTGGAAATATATCTCTGCATCCTGATGACGCCCCTACACCCCTGCTCTCCGCCGTAGCCCATGCCATGCCCTGCTTTGGGATAAGGTAGAGGCTGAGGATGAGCCCCCTGATCCCCCTCCCCTTCCACCATGATTGGATAAGTGATTCCCACTGTCCCACCTGGTAGGTTGAGTTCACGTTATGTGTGTCATCCACTCATTTTGGGCGTTTCGTTTGTTTTATTTTGGTGAGGATTTATTTTTAGGTTTTGAGTTTTGGTAATGTCTGTCCCCTGGTCGGCTTACCTCAGTTAAATAAAGATAAAGCAACTATTGGATCTCAGATTAATTGTGCCCTCACAGAGTCCATGGTAATCCCCAGTGTTACTTATAAAGAAAAAGAATGGTGGCCACAGAATAGTTATGGATTACAGGAAGCTAAATAACCTCACAAAGAAGGACAGATATAATCCCATAAACTATTATGATCTGGACTGACTTTCTGGCTCAAATCACTTCTCCACAATGGACCTCGCAAGTGGTCATTGGCAGATGGATCTATTGCCAGAGGACCAAGAAAATTCATGTTGATATGCATGGAAGGATTTTTCACCTACCTGGCTCCCTCAGGGACTATGTAACGCTCCTGCCTCGTTTCAATGGGCGATGGATTACATCATGCAAAGAGGTATATTAAGATGTGTGATAACATACTTAGATTACATAATGTTGTTCCTGAAACCCTTTCTATAATATTCTGGACCACCTCAAGTCAGTTTACACTGAATCCAATTAAAACACATAAAACTAAAACCTGCAAAGTGTACCTTCTTCCACCAGTAAAAGAAATTTTAGGACTTGCATTATTTTGGGAAGGAATTAACCTATTGTATGATAAGGTTGAAGCTACTCAAGATGCTTAAAGATGAAGAGTCTTCAAGACATACAATAAATTTTAGTAAAGATGAGATATTAACATCAATTTATCCCTAATTTCACTAAACTCACAGAACCTTTTATCTGTTTGCATGCCAAAAAGCCCCTTTTGTGTGGGAGTAGAGCAAAGAACTGCATTCAATACCATGAAGGATTAGTTGAAGGGAAGACCAATTCTATGACATCTGGACTATGGAAAGCCATTCACCCTATTAACGGAAGCCTCTGAATTATCCATAGGAGTCATTATTTCATAAACAAATTAGGAAGGCATTAGCCATGTGACCTATTACAGCAAATTGCTTTTAAAAGCTGAGCAAATTTACAGCATCACAGAGAAAGAATGCTTAGCTGTTCTACTTATTGTAAAAAATTTTCAGCACTTTTTTACAGTTGAAGCTAGAGTTTTTACAGACCAAGCTTCTTTAAAGTGGCTTCAAAACATGAAAGAAGCAACAGGAAGACTAGCCCTTTGGGCTCTCAAATTTCAGCATTATGACATAAACGTCGTCTATCAAGCTAGATGAGACACATGAACGTAGATGGACTGACCAGAGTGCCTCTACTACACTTAGACAATAGCTAAGCTAAACAGTTACATGACCTACTCATGAAGTCAGACTCTTAGGAGGAAGAAAATGAACCATTCCAGAAGATGTTAAAACAACATCTTATAATATGAAGGCTCTTAATAGATTACTATATAAGAAAGTCAGAATCAACTAGCTACCTTAATTGTGACTTTTGGAATGGGTATCTGCAATATTGGAAGCCCATAATACCTTAAGGCATGAAGGAGCTAGAAAATTTATGAATGAATCAAAAATTACTATTATTTGGAAGGAATACTGGACTCTGTAGTGGAAGTCTTAGATGCTTGCATAACGTGTATAAACAAACTCTTTATATGGTCAAGTACAAGTATCATCCAATGACCCCTCAGAATCCAGTTCATACCATCAGTTTAGACATCATAGTTCACTGCCTGAATTTACAGGGATAGAATTGATACATTCTTATAGGAATTGATCATTTCAAAAATGGGTCTAAGCAATTACCATTTTCATGCAGACTCTAAGGCTACCACTAACTGCTTAAATCAGAAAAAGATTTTAGGCAAAGTTGCCCGCAAGTCCTGCTATGTGACTTTGGGAAGAACTTCACTTCAATAGTTGTGAGATTCTTAGCTATGAGCATGGGAACTCAACACTTTTTATAGTTTCCTACAACCTATAAACTAATGGTAATATAAAGAGCGAATAGAACTCTAGTTTTAATGTTATTTATTTGGGGAAGGTCAACCAGGGGACAAGCACTTCTGATATAGTGAGGATAAACTAATGAAATTTGAAAAATTAAAAGACACCTTCAGAGGGTTCAAGGCCCCTCTTGTTGTCTCCAGGATCACCAAGTTTAGGACGGTAGGGAAGAGGGGTTATGCTGGCTTATTTTTGGACCCAACGTGTGTGAAGGAAAGGATCGACCTTTAGGAACCATATGGGGAGCCATGTGTTGATTATCCTTCTGTTATGAGGGATCATGTGTCCAAACAGCCATGCTTGGAAATGTTCCAATATATGGCAGTGGAAACAATTGATGGCTTCTTGGGCTGTAGGCGCTGCTCCTGTAAACAATTTCAGTACTATCATATGGATTGTCCATAGTTCTATTGCTACTATTAACGCCCTGTGGGATGGGTGGATAGGAGAGTCCAAATTTATAACGAAAATGTTCTTTGCTAGGCTGAATGGCTGTCCACTTTTTTGGCGGAATAGGCGCATGGCCTCTTTCCATACAGCCACTGATGTTGGGCATTGTTCTAAATGGTGGGCTAAGCTTCCATACTGACCACATATTGTACATGTGGAGTGAGTAACATTTTAACGTTCTGCTGTGTGGTATACTCTCCTCATGCATCTCCATACATGTGCTCTTATCCTGGGTTGGAGTAGGGTGATGTGTGTATCTCCATACTCTTCTTTGAGTCTCCAGGTTGTATGGTATATCCATATGGTCCAGGTAATCTATTCTGGCTATGGTACTCGGATTTCTGCATATTATATTGTCTGTGACTATCTGGTCATTTGTTTCTGTCTGTGAGTTAGCCTTAGGCGTCCTCAGTGACTGGTTTGGCCGCTTATTTGGATCCACCACATCGCTCTTCTCATGGCTAGGAGTATTCATTTGAAATGTGCAGGAGTGCCATGTGGTCCTGCAGCTGTAGGATGGGATGCCAGATACTTGATTAATGTTCAGATGTTCTGGGTTTCTTAATTGGAGTGCCATGTAAAGTTATATCTTGCTTTTCTGGCCCAATGTGTATCTGGAATATCTGGGCTAGTCACCTGAGCTATCCAGGATCCTAGTATATGGGTCGCTTGCTCTACATAATTAGTAAGCCCCATACCTCCATTCCTTTTAGAGCCAAATAGGGTTTTTAGGTGTACAGGGGGATTGTGGTTGGACCAGAGCCATTTTTGTAATAGGGCGTTAAATTGTATTAAAGAAGGACAGTGAGAAAGCAATTGCATGGGCTGTAAACCATATGATTGATAGAATCATAGAGTTGGCTATCGTGACCCTTCCTGTTAAACCTTTTTGATGTCCATGAAAGGAGTCAATGCGTTTTGTTATTTTGTCTATGAGTTGATCTTCCTTCATGGAGTTGGCGTAACATCCTGCTTCTAGCCATACCCCCAAGTGACGGACAGGTCCAGCTGTCAGCTTGGTGGTGAATGGAAGTTTCAGTGGGTTTATTGCTGCTTTTCGCCTCCTGTCTGGTGAGGAGTCCTGATGTTGTATTAGTTTGTTGGCCCTGGGTAGATGGCGTCCAATGGGTCTGATATTTTCCCAGGAGTATGATTTCCGTTTTCTCAGTGTTAAGTGACGTGTTGCTTATAGCTGAGCTCACTTGTATTATCTTCTCACTTCTGCAAGCATCCTGAATGTTGAATATTCCCACCACACAGTCATCAGAGAAGGCCATCATTTTTACTGGTGGTTGGCCCTTGACATTGATTCCTTTGAGAAGTGTGTTTGTATTCCGGATTATAGGATCCAAGCTAAAATTGTAAAGTAGAGGGCTTAAGGGGTCTCCTTATTTGAGTCCTCTCTGTGAAAAACTAGTTTAGTTAAGAAATCTGCTTCCCGCACAGCCATGGTGACTGACTCTGTGAACATCATCACCCAGTTTATGAATCTATTTGGGAGTTTGAATTTTTGAAGGCAGGCCCTAAGCTAGGTCAGTTCACCCTGTCGTATGCCTTCTGTTGGTCCAAGAAGACAAGCGCTCCAGAGGTTTTGGACTGGCAGACATTTGCAACTGTGTGGATGTTGTCCCATATAGATCTTCTTGGAAAAAATTCATATTGTGATGGGGATATCATGTCAGTTGCAATTTCTCCTAGTTGTTTGGCCATGATTTTTGTAATATTTTTGTGTCAGTGTTGGTTAGGGATTTTGAGCATCAGTTGGATAGGTTTAGTCTGTCTCTTATTTTGAATAAAGTGACAGTGTAGGCTTCTTTGCCTCCAGGTAGGAGTCATGTTTCCATGATACATTTTGGTCATTGAAGCTAAAAATATTAGATATGTTAGTAAAATATTTTATGTAAAATTCATAGGGAATCCCATCAGGTCCAGGGCTTTTCCCTCTTGGTTTACCGCATACTACTTCCCATAGTTCCTCGCGCAATATTAGGTTGATTATATTAACATTTTGGGCCGCAGTGTCAATATGTGTGCTTGCAAGAAATTTTTTGAATTTTTCTGGTTTGACTGGTTCAGATTTATACAAGTTTGTATAAACCCTGTGCACTTCAGTCGCAACTTCTTCAGGTGTTTCCACTATGTATTTGTCTGGTTGTTGGACTTGTGTGCAAGCTATTGTATTTTCTGGGCATGGAATAAGCGTAAAAAATAGCTCAAGCAAGTTTCTCCCTCTTTTATGTTTCTTGCTTTATATTGAACTCCAACTCAGTTTTGATGTTTGCAAATAAGGTGTTTAGCCAAGCAGAAACCTCTGCCCATCTGCGACCCCATCTAGGGCTGTACCCTGTGCATGGGACGTTGTTTTCTAGGTGGTTGATTTCTTCCAAGGTGTGCTTGATAATGGCTGAAGCTGCCCTGTGTCTTCTAGACGTTGTATCTTTGATTTGTTGGGTTATTGATTTTTTGAAATTTTCTCAGTTGGTTAATGGGTCTGAGCAGAAAGGTGTTTGAAAGTCCTGGGTTGAGGATATTTCCTCAATCCAGGATTAAAATTCTGAGCCAGCTAAACTTTCTGGGCATATTCTGCACCATCTGGGTGCTTGGGTACTTGGTTCCGCCAGTTTGTAGGACACCAAAACTAGCTGATGGTCAAAAAATTTAATTTTTGTTTTTTTAAATTTTTGATTTTGGTGATGGAAAATTATTGGTGCAAGTATCAGGTCTATCCGTGACATAGAGATAAATGCACCGTTGTGCACATGTGGGCGTGTCATGTTTTGTAGTGGGGGTAGCCTTTTTGGTAGCAGATCTTATAGTCTTAGGGTGGCCTTTAATACGCGGAGTTCCGCTTGCCCTTGTAGTACCTCCATTGTGTATGGTCATCAGTCAGTATCTGGGTTAATCCAGAAGTTCATGTCTCCCATGATAAAAGTGCTTGCTGGTATATTTAGTTGTTAGAGCTGTTATAAATTTTCTTCGTTCAGGTGCACAATTTGGTGCTACACGCTGGCTATTGTGTGCACTTTGTTGTGCCATGAGAAGGTTACAGTGAGTACGCAGCCATCCAGAAACAAATTTTAGTTGATAAATTTAAAGTTTTGTTTCGCGCATACTATCACCCCACAGTGTTGTAACCAAAATAATATTGTTGGAAGGAGCATGTTTTCCCTTGCCTCCTCCTCTCCCTGTGAACAGTGTGTTTCCTGCACCGCCAGGATATCTACAGGTGGGTTTTGTAGGAGACTCAACTTCTTGGCCCAGGACATTGAGGCCTTGAGTCCCACTATGTTCAGCGTCCCTATCTCTACTTAGATGCCCAAATCGCCTCAGGAGCGGTTAGCAGGGCCCCCAAGCTCTACTCCCTCGCTCACATTACTCTCCAATGCACCTCTGCTTCGGAGAGCATAACCATGAGTAGGAGTTGGGGTGTATTCTGCCTCTTTTGTTGCCGCTGTTTTCACTCCTCTCTTGGCTTTGCTTAGTTTCAATTTATCATTGTGGTGCACTTGTGTGCTCTTGTTGGCCGCATTATTTTCTTGTGCATTCCATTGTTGATTTTCCTTCCTAATTGGGTTATGTTTCACAATTTCAGGGGGTTCGCTGAACCCCAGTTTTGCTGCATTTTTTCCAAATTGGGTTCTGCTGAATTGAATCTGTTCAGATTGGGTGTTTGGTTTTCTGTGGGATTTGATTGGTTTATTGATTCAAATTCATCCATGTCTTCCTGGATCTGTTCTAGCAATATGGATGATTCCGCTGAGGCCTTTGCCTTGGCTGCGGCCAGCTTGCGAGCTTGTTTGGCCATTTTTCATTCTTTCAGGTAAATTGGGTCAGTTATTTTGTATTGCCCGTGTTCTCCTCAATTGAATGCTTGTGTTGTATCTGTGATTTTGGCGTACTCTGAGTTGTCTTCACCCATTTCCTCCTCACATAATTCCATTTCTCTCAGGCCTTCTTTTATGAGGCAAGTATGAACCTTGTGCCCAAAGGCCTGGCATTAGTTGCATATGGGTGCGCTCTCCACTGTTGCGTGGAACATTTGGGTTTTTTTTCATCAATGGTGAAGGATGTGATGTGGGGGATTTTTGTGGTATCATCCACTACCTCCTGGTTCAGGGAATAAATTGCAATTGCCTTCCCATTGCTAAGTGTCAGCATCAGCTGAAATCTTTGCATCTTGAATTGTTTAATTTCTCCATAGGCTTCCAAGCCTTCTTAGAGATGTCTTTCGACTACTGTGCACGCCAGTGTAGTCAGAAGGTACTCAAAAATTATAAAATGTCTTTAGATTCTGTCCAACGTGTGCATTTGGTCAATACCAAATGCTGTCCATTGGGAAGGTTGAGTACCACTCTGACCTTCGCTGCTTCATTTGCTTCTTCTGCGGTTTTGAACCCAAGGTCTACCCAACCTTTGCGGATAGTATGAGTTGTTAAGTACACTGAGTGCAGGAAAAATTTAAGTTGGGCTTCGCCAAACTTTTCCCACATTGTTGGTATTTCTACGCCCAGGAAAACTCATATCCTATGTTCCACCAACGACAGTGGTTGCAAATGGGATACTTCCATGTAACTGCAGTAATTTACCAAAAAATGTATGAAACCCATGGGGGGCGTCACCTTGGGTTTTTTGTTTTTACTGATAATTTCATTTGTACCTGTGCACTTGGTACCTTTGGGTGGTGCAGGTCTGGGTCCGCTGCCCTTTACCACGTTTGCCCAACTCTTTGCTTTATTACTCATACTCATCTCACCTGGTATTGATTATCAAAGTGTACTATTTGAATCAAATTGTATTACTAAAATTAATAATAATTGGAAAGAAAAGTGGAACTCTTGTTCTAATATTTATAAAAGATGGCCACTAGCAATCAGTTACACTGGGACCAATTTCTCCCAAGTGCATTTATGGTTTATAGAAAAAAGTTTCCATTATGTCATCAAAATATCGGCATTCAGATCCTAATATGGGAGAGAGCTATAATCCTGTCTCTTTTAGCTCGCAAAGCTACTAGTGTTACCATTAAAGAGCCTAAAAGGGCTAAGAAGAATATCTTAGAAGATTATACAACTTTAATCAGAGCCAATGACAAATCTAGTCAGAACGGTTACAAGAGAAGGGTAAGCAGCAAATTTTTCCCGCCAACTCCTGACTGCTTTTGAGATTTCAAATTTAGTCTCATATTATCATAATAATATAGCGCCCTGAGGAGGAATGTTAGATTTCATCTGGGATGGACAATAAGCTATAACCTACAAACGGGGGGACAAATAATCAATCATGATTTTAGAATCTGGAGTAACTATCAGCCACATACATAGCTGATTCTTACATTGGTAATCCCCTGCTGATAGTTCTTAAAGAGGGTATTATCAAGTATCAGGATATTAGCCATAATGGGAAGAATATTAATCAATAGACTTCCATGAGAGAATCAATGCTTAGACCTGAGAATTGGGTTAAAGAAGTCATATTTATTAATCATAAAAACCAATAGCTGTTAAGATTCAACTCAATACAGTAAAATTCCATCTAACAATTCAAGCCCAAATTACCCAAGAAGAAATCCTGCCTAATCAAAATGAAGTATCATCAATATGTCAGGTGACCATTACACTATGGGGCACACAAAGCAGTAAATTAAGATGAACCCGCAAAAGGGTAAAAATCATGAATCTTCCCAACTTTTGACATAAGTGATATCAAGTCTCATAAAACTTGGTACATTCAACCTACCTTTTTGCCCTATCAATTATATGCTACGAGGGCACTATACAATCTGGATGCATCACTTAGCTAAAAGCCTCTTATCCAAATTTCCTTCTCCATTAATTTATTGATCAAATCCTTATTAGGTTTATATTGTTATATGTAACATACAAAACACCTATTCTATACTACAATAAAGTTAAGCTGTTAATTCTAAATCTGTTTTGGTACTTGACTTCAATAAGTCCATTCTGCCACACTTACCATAGGAAAGATACTTCAGTTGATGTTACATAGTTTGACTCGGCACCCTCAAAATTAAATAATATAATTTTCATGAGTTTTAAACTGCTTCAAATATTGACTGTCGGGCTTCTTGGGCACATCACCACTGAGCATAAAAATTGGAAGCCCAACAGAAGCTAATGGAAAATTTGTAATCTGTTATTATTTACTTTTAATCTGTATAACAAAAAAGGTTTGGGCCTATTCTATAAGTTTTGCGCGCCATAGATTAACATAGAACAATATTATAAAATTCCTTGTAAATTAAGGATAGTGCATCTATGGGCACCCTCTTTTAGCCACATTAAGTGAGCGTTCTATTTTTAAGATTAATTTTTTTCTTTATTTTATTTTTACAACATGTTGATGTATCACCTAAATTTAGTATGGAACTAGAGTCAAAGAACTCATGGTTTGTATAAATCAGATGCTTTATATCTTCCTTGCACCAATGGAGATGTTTAGTAGATTGGGATTACTAGAAAATCTCACCCTTAAAGATTAATGAAATAGTAAAGTTTCATTTGGCCCATGTGGATGTGATAGATAGTTTTCTAGTCATTAAACACATTTCATAATCTAAGATCCTGGGCATCAAGAGATAAAGAAACTACAAAGTGAAGGTTAACTATCCATCTAGTACTAAAAAAAGGTTAACTATCAAGCCAATAAGTTATCTTTGATTTGAATAAAGTGATAAGAACTTTTGTTACAATGACCCAAAGAGTATTACTGAAGGTAATTCTTCTATTAAATTAATAAACACCAATTTCTCTCACGTAAATGCAATGCTTCAAAAGTTAATTATTTAATTTTTACTTAAAGGGGTTGATTTTGCCTTTGCATAGACTATAGCTAAAATACTTTTGCAAACTCACATTGTGAGTATTATATAACCAAGAATCTGGTATGGATTTTCTCTAAATTTCACTTAATCATGATAAATCTGTAAGCATCTTTAAAGACATTTTATTAAGACTGAGAGAAAGAAAAGTCTTAAAATATGGCTTCAACTAACTTTTAAGTACTAGTGGTGACCAACTCAAGAGGGGGTCCTCCACGCATCTTTGGTTTCATTTTGCTAAACAAAGGGATTATTAGAAAAAAATCCTAGCATGGTGCCGCAGCTTTGGCCTAAGCATCTATTTTATAATGTGAAGAGGGGCCAATGGGATTTTTGTCTGTCACCAGACTTTTTGGGTGGCAGGAAAAGGTGGACAGAAAAGGGGTGAAGCGTCACCAGTGTGGGACAGCAGGAGAAAGAGGCGAGGGTTCTACTTTTCAATGAGACCATCAGTGTGCATCACCTCAATGTACTGATCAAGCTGATGTTCAGCAAAGGAGATGGTTTAGGCATGCGAGTGTATTATTTGATGTGTTGGTGAGTTTGAGGGTAGTTGGGTCAAAAAGCAATGATTTTCTGCATCAATGCACGCATGGCCTGCTGAAAATGCAAGTTCTTCAATGTTGTATTTCGCATCATTGGGGAAATCTCTAGGGAAGTCAGGATGGGAATGCCCTCACAGAGTTGCTTACTCACTGTATAGAGGGCTTGGTGGAGCAGGGAGTTGGAGGTGGCATTGGCTGCGTTGAATGCCTTTTGATGGATTTTTATATACTAGAGACTATCGCAAGGTTTAAATAGTGGTGGGGAGACAAGTTGTGGGGTTTTTAGAAAAATTTCAACCAGTCAAGGTTAAGTTTGAATCTGTAATCTCTCTCTTTATCGTCAATACATTTGAGAGCCTCAAAAGGATTCAATATGGCCAGCTAAGGCCAGCAACAGGAGCTGGTTTGGAGGAATATGTTATTGGACATGCAAAGTGGACCATGGTAATCTGGCGTCGCATGAGCCACAATATGCTCAGAAATCTTGTCAGTTGAGCTCTGGTTGAGTGGAGTGGCGGGAGTAGCACCCATGGCGGTTGAGGGTGAAAGAGAAAAGATTGACCCCATTGGAAATTTTATATAAAACAGTTGTTGGGTTGACGCCAGAGGGGAAGTGAGGGAGGCAGCATCATCAGGAACCGCTAGGCACTTAAACTTTGATGGTCAAGTTCAAAGCACAAGAGATAGATGACGGCCATTTTTTGATGCATGCCAAGAATGGATGATCAGGGGAAAACTGATCACGGAGCAGAGGTTATCACATGGTAGGTGTCATGACAGATGAAGTGGATTTTCACAAACATTTATAGCCTGGTGAGACTATTGGTGCCATTAGGAACCATAAACTAAAACATGGTGTCAGTACTGTAGGAATACAAGCCATCTGTGAGAATGTAAGGAAGGTATCTGGGGGAGAGGTGCGATGGCAAGCTGGAAAATTAGATCACCAGTGTGGCCTCATCTGGAAAGTGAGTTCATATGGTCAAGATCAGTATATTATATAAAAGGCAGCTGTGCTGTTGCCATATCGTGGGCTTTGCAAAAGAAGCCAAGATCAAAGTGCCCCTTAATGGGGTGGAATCTATAAATACAACGGGTTTATAAACTGCCATGCCCATCTCAATGATGGCTACGCTCACATAGGGGAAAAGGTTCCCATATTAAACCCAAAGTCCAAGATGCAGGTTACTTCAAGGGAGCACCAAAGGGCTTCTAAGCACCGCCTGGGAGCATGCAAGGTGGTGGGCTAAGTCCCAAGGTGGGATGTGATGACTGGAAGTGTTCATGAGTCTATCTGGGCCAGACTGGGGCAATTCAGTGGTAGCCAATAAATTCCAGGAGGCGGTGCACCGCCACCCCATTTAGGGGCAGAAGGCGTCAATTGAGTTGACATAGGCTAGGACTAGCACAGGCAAAAGGTGTGCCGGTCTAGGCGCTGCCTGACCGCCACATAGCCCTGACCACCCCCCTAAGGCGGGGATTGGGGCTCTTAGTAATGTAGATAATAGTATTAAAAGCATAGGGTTTGAGGGCAACAACTCTCATAAATGGCATTCTGATAAATCAGATGTTGATAAATTGACTAAACCTCGGAGCAGAGGTGGCAAGAGTTGATGTAAATGGCGACTGGCCAATCAAAGGCCACCAACCCAAATTCTGATGAACTAAATAATGAGAATGACAATGGCAAAGGGCAACCCAGCGAATCAGGGGTGACAAGCCAAAAATATGCCAAAAGCAGAAGCATTGAGAACCACGGCATTGGGCAGCTCATTGAATCAAGAGCTGCCAAGCCAATAATACCAAAAATGGAAACATTGAGAACCATGGCATCAGGCAGCTCAGCAAATCGCGAGCTGCCAAACCCAAATTATACCAAAAATGGAAACGTTTATGATAAGGTTGACATGAGAATGCCAAGCTCTGATTCATCCTTGACAAACAAAATTATATGCGGAAAAGTTTCTGTAACGCCTAGGGGTACCCAACAAACAGTCTAGAACGGGCATAGATGGTAATATTGGAGGTTGATATTCTCAAAATAGGCCCGCTGATAGCCCGCTGTCCGCGGACTCTGTGAGAACAAATTCACTCATATCCCTCACTTCTTAACATAAATACAACCAGGCGAAGGTGTTTAGGACAACTTTGTCTTCTAATATATATTTAAAAACCTCAAAAATTGGAAATAAAATTTTAAATTTAAAAATTATTTAATAAGATTTTGGAGGAAACCCTGGATTTTGATTGAAAAATGGACCATTCCTCGGACTTTAACAGAGCAGTCGCCTCTCTGTATGCTCTCTCTGGTGGACAATGCTCCCTCCCCAGATGTTTGCATTGATACAGGAAGAACGCGCCGACTTAACAGAGAGAATCTGGACAGCCCAACAATGCACCAAATTTGGGGACAAGGTCAGGAGAGAGATAGAGGGAGGGGACCCCAGCGAAGGCTACAAGAATTACAGTAAGGAGGGGGCCACATTTTGCACCACAACCGCCTATGGGTCCTAATGCTCAAGCATAAAACCGAAGTAGTGGAGTTATGTCATGAACACCCCCTGGCGGGACACCCTGGTGTGGGGAAAACAATCAAGCTGATACGCCAGAACTACTCCTGACTGGGCCTAGTGAGAACTGTAAGAAAGTATACCGCGTGCTGCCTTACCTGTGCCCAATCAAAGCCATCTTGAAGCAAACCCGCAGAGAAGTTAAAACCACTGCAGATCACATGAATGCTGTGGACCTCCCTTAGCGTGGATTTCATCACTGGGCTCCCAAAATTGGAGGGCTATGATGCGGTCATGGTGGTTTTGGACCAACTAATTAAATACGCTGAGTTCTTCCCATGCACCTCTAAGGTCACAGCGAAGGACATGGCTGAAATCTTTGTGAGGGAGGTCTTTGCCTGACATGGACTCCCAGATGAGATCATCTCGGACAGGGGCCCACAGTTCATCTCTAGGTTCTGGGATCACCTCCTGGAAAATCTTAAGATTAAACCATGCCATTCCTCCGCTTACCACCCCCAATCAGATGGCCAGATAAAGAGGGTCAATCAGACCCTTGAACAGTACCTACGGTGCTACCTCACCACGTGACAAGATTATTGGATCAAGTGGCTGAGAATTGCACAGTTTGCATAAAACAACCTGACACACTCATCAACTGGAATGTCTCCCTTTTTCGTAAATCACAGGTATCACCCATGGATGATGGAGGGACATGCTGGGGAATGAACCCCACGGAGGATTATTTAATGACTGGAATGAGGAAAATCTTGAGACATTGAGAGCCAACCTGGAGAAGGTGATGGAGGCCCAGAAGAGGAAGGCAGATGCGCATTGCTCTGAGGCTCCGCCCCTCAAAGATGATGATTATGTCTTGATAAATGCCAAACACTACACACCCCCGGGACAGTGTAGGAAATTTGACCTGTCAACCTAGAACCCTACAAGGTCCTTCAACAGGTGAATGAGGTGTGTACGAACTAGAATTCCCAGAAGGATCGTGCACACACCCAGTTTTGCACGTTTTACAGCTCAAGAAATATGAAGGCCCCATACCAGTGAAGCTGAAGCCAGTCCAGTCAGACAACCCAAGGGAGGCGGAGTATGAGGTGGAGGAGATTCTGGATACCAAGATCTCTCACAAAATGCGATGGTACTTGACAAAATGGGTCAGCTACCTGATAGAAGAATCCTTCTGGAAAACAGCTGCCAATTGCATCAACTGTCCCCTAAGGTGGAGGAATAATGGGGGCGCAGGGGCTCTCCTCTAAGGGGTGTGATGTGACGGTCAAGGCGCTGCCTGACCACCACATAGCCCTGATCCCCACCTTAGGGGGGATCAGGGCTCTTAGTAATGTAGATAATAATAATAAAAGTGTAGGGTTTGAGAGCAATGACCCTCATATATGGCATTCTGACAAATCAGATGCTTGATAAATTGACTAAACCTCAGAGCAGAGTTGGCAAGGGTCAACGTAAATGGCGACCAGGCCAATCAAAGGCTGCCAACTCAAAGTTCATTGAACTAAGTAATGAAATGACAATGGCAAAGAGCAGCCCAGTGAATCAGGGGCTGCCAAGCCAAATTATGCCAAAAGCGGAAGCATCTAGAACCATGACATTGGCAGCTCAGTGAATCAGAAGCTCTCAAGCTGAATTATACCAAAAATAGAAATGTTGAGAACCACAGCATCGGGAAGCTCAGCAAATCAGGAGCTGCCATCCAAATCCACTGCTAGATGAGAATATCGAGAGCCATGGCAAAGGGCAGCCCAGCAAATCAGGGGCTGCCAAGCTGAATTATACCAAAAATGGAACCATTTGCGATAAGGTTGACATGAGAATGCTGAGCTCTGATTTGTCCCAACAAACAAAATTATATTCAGAAAAGTTTACGTAACGCCTAGGGTACCCTACAAATGGGCTAGAACAGGCCTATATGTGAATATCAGAGGCTGAGATTCTCAAAATAGGCCTGCAGATAGCCTGCCATCCGCAGACTCCACAGGAAAAAATTCCCCCATATCCCCCACTTCCTAACATAAATACAACCAGGCGAAGGTGTTTAGGGAACTTCATCCAATAATATTTATAGTAAAAACCTCAAAAATTGGAAATATAATTAAAATTTTAAAACCATCTATTCAGATTTTGGAGGAAAACCCTGGATTTTGGTAAAAAATGGACCATTCCTTGGACTTTGACAGAGCAGTCGCCTCTCTGTATGCTCTCTCTGGTGGACAGACTGTTCTACTCAGTGTGAGCATCATCCTCACCATATTCCAAAAGATCCCTCAATTGCTCATCAAGTCAACGAACAAAGGACCTAACCATAGCAGCACTCTCATGTTTGTGGGTCCTCACCTGGGCCCTCTTTCTCAACTGTTTTGTGGGAAATGTGGAAGGACCCCGTTTGTCACAAAAGGGTGGTTGAGCATAGAGAACTTTTTTAAAAATTATGAATTTGATTTTTAAGTGATTAAGGAAAAAAATAAAAACTTAGCTTCACCTATCTTTCACCCCTTTCTTTTTGTCAATAAACCTGATGGTACTTTGCTCTTCATGTAGAATACAATTATAAAGCTATGTGAAAGATTCAAATACTAATCTATATTTATTATTTTAGCTGTTTTTATTTAGTGAATTAGCAGTGTTTTTATTTCTAAACTCACTTAATGCATTCAACTAGATCAGAATCAAGGAAAAAACATGGCACACCACGTTTTTAAACTGAAAAATTATCTAAGTATTTTAAAAACTCTAGCCACAATCACTAGATAGACAAACAATCCATCTCATATGTACTAAAAATATACTCATTAATTGAAATCTGCCTTAGGAAAGACCAAGACCTGGCACTTGTGTGCTGGCTCTCAGCACTTTTCCTGAGCATCAACTTGCTTAATACGTTGAGGCGATGGACACCGCTGGCCTCATAAACAAAGAAACCCAAAACTATACCTTCTTATGCCACATGTCGCTGATGCTCCCACCCCAATGCTGTCTGCCATGGTCCGTCAGCTAAAGCTGGCGCTGGACAAAAGTTTCCCCAAAGCTTCCTCACCTTCTGATATGGTTTCCTAGGCTGTTAGCTGAGGTGCCACATTGGGAATTTTTACTTATAATAATCCCTTTGTTTGGTCCATTTGCAAATTAAGATGCGTTGCGGCCCCCCTTTTTGGGTTGGTCACCACTAGTGCTAAAAAATTACCAAGACCTTAAACACACTCAGGATTTGCGTTAGGTAGCTACTGCCCCTCTCTAACTACCAAAGATACAGTAAATCCTTCAAGCCCATGCCATAAAAAATTTTAGATTTTGTAGATATATATTTTAGGGAAATCAAGCAGAATTGCATAAAAGTGAGTGTTTTTATGAGAGAAACAAGGCAATAAAGAAGCACAGCCCCAAATAAGTTCTCAGAACAGAGCTCTAACAGCTTTAAGCTTCTTTCAACAAAATCAAAATTATATGAAAAGTTCTATAAAAGTAAATAAAAGTGTCCAGTTGTAAGATAATGCAAATAAAAAATTAAGTCAAAATAATCTGAAATGACTAAACAAAGCTCCAAAATCTAAAGAGCTTATTGGAATTCCTAAAAAATTAAGCTAAAAAGTTTCTTGCGCAGGACTACTCTTCCATTATCCCCCAAATCCTTTTATAAACTCTAGACCCTATCACTGACATAATTTTGGGCTTTTCTTATATTAATGAATTAAATATAAAATTGAAATCTCATGGAATGACAATATAGATTACTATCTACTAACTTTTGATGTCAACAAAAGGACTTTGATGGGTCTTAGTATTTCCAGTTGTAATAGCGGCGTTTTAGCACTTCCTGAGTGAACAGCAGCTACGCACACATATGAAATGCATCATTATAATCTTACCTGTAACTATTATAACTATGAACTCATTAAATTAAATCTACTTGATGTGGATGTTTGCAGCTATTATCCTATGTCTCTTGATAAAGATAATTATTATTTTTTTGCTTTTTTTGGTGATATACATAAGTTAGTGGTACAGCTATATCATGTTGCCTATGATTTCTATATGAGTGCTTGAGGATTTACATTCAAAGCTAGAAATTCGTCAGAGCTTCACATTATTGCCAATTGCTGTTTAAAGCTTTTTTTAAGCTAAAAGTTATATTATATTTTAGTGAATATTGATGTCAGTTTTCTGAGATTTCTTATGTGCTTATGTCATTGCTTACATGGCTAATACTCGTTTTTACTCCTGAGAAAAATTCAAGTCATTAAACTGTTAGGATTCTCCCTATACAAAGTGTAAGCCTTGTCCCAGGGAGTGTATCAACTGATGCCAAAGTTTGATACTTACTTTTTAGAGGCCCAAATGGTTTAAAAGTCATAAACTAAGGTTTGATTTATTTATCAATTTAGAATGTGAATTCAGGTGTATTTCTTAAATTACTTTACATTCAGTTAACAATCATTATAATTTTATTTTCAATTACTTTTCCTGATCCCAAACCCTTTTTGAATTCACTGATTCATTTAATGAAGATCTTACTATTTAGAGATCTCAGAATTTGCCGTCTCTATCAAAGAAAACCATAAGAACCAAAAACCTTCTCTTTCCGCCACATCTTTTCAATAATCTCTTTACCCAACTTGACCCTGATTCTCTACCAAGTTCAACTAATGCTATAAAACAATTACCAGGAGATCAAGAAGCTTAGCTGACTTTACAGGTGAGACAAGATGGTTAAATCACTTGGTAATCAAATTCAATTTTTACAAATTTCCTGTAATCCTGAATCCCCTTATGTATTCAGCTGTAATTTAAATAGTATTTATCTATTTTAATAAAGTGCTTATTTGTTGGAAACTGCTAGTTATCTTATTTTTATTTATGTTACTATTTTATCCTAATGGCCAAAGTCTCATCCAGATCTGCAAACTCTGAAGCCCTTTCATCAGAATTATAGAATGACAGTGACTTCACTTGGCCACCTGACAGAATGATGCTCCCTGCGAGGTCACTTCTGAGTTTCACTCCAAGGACATAGCCTCAATTATGATGAAGAGAAAGATTTTTAACAGCACTTCAAACCATTATTTCTGCTTACATACTTTGGAATGACCAAGATTCAATATACATGAAAAATAACTTTACCAAGAAGAAATTCAAGTGTGGCCCAGAAGACTACAACTCTGCGAAGCTCAAGACGCCTTATCAGCTAAAGCATATACTCTATTATTTAAATATGCCTGACAAATTTAAAAATGATGTGAATGAGCAGAAAGGCCAACATTTCAATATAAATATACTCAAATATGATATAATTTATTTTAAGAATATAGCGTGAAGTAGCAGGAAATCTTGGGACAAAGCCCAAAAAAAGTTACAGGAAGATATTAAACATATGAATGACGGCTATCCTTTATGAGTTGTTTCTTTTATGAAAAAAAATCTCTATAGAAGTTTCTCCAAACTGGTGCAATATAAAAACAAATTTATCTAATTTAGCCTGACCTCAAGTCCAAAGGAAAATATTAACCCAATCAGGATGCTCAAAACTTTAAAAAATATATTATTTCAAATACTAACCATAATAATTGTTTAGGTAATCAAAACCAAACTCCATATCTCAATGTTGTTTCCAACTCTGCTGCTTTAAAGAAAAATTTGGAAATAAAGCTCATTGTTTTTGGACCCAAAAGTGCCAAAGACAAATTAAAGTTGGCCAATGAGCATTATCAAAACTATCAAACCAATCAGGTGGTACATGTCAAGAACCAATTTATAGCCCCCCAAAGCCTGATGCCGCAGTTGCACCTGAAAACACCAATCAGCCTCCTCCGCGCCCCAGTGCCACACATGATTCTTCCAATCAAGCGCAGGATTGGACCCCAGTTTGATCCAATGCAACATCCAACAAATCAAACAAACCTCAACTGTACGCCGATTCCCCAATTCAATTCAACCAGAACCCATGGGAGTTATTGGCTGAAATGAACAAATCAGGTAAGCTCATTGAAGAACCATCCCTGCAAATCAAGCGGTTCATTAATGCATAATGGGATGCCAAATACCCACCTCGCCTATATACCCCACAGCCAAATGCTGAATCATTTTGCAGTGACCATAAGATTGCAGTCAAAGCAGCTGCAGTACCAAATTGTCATCCCCTACGCAAAGCTGTCACCAAATCAGTGGTGATGCTCACATGAGGTATTCCCCTCCCATTTTCCCCTCAACACTCACTCCAAAAAGTAAAACCATGATGAAACTAATTACACAAAAATGTAAATGAAGCTATCCAGAATGTGGCAATGGTAAGCATGAAATCCAAAAGCTAAAATTACCTGAACCAATATTACCACGTTCATTAAACTCTCAGATGCCCGCATTAAAGCTGAAATAGCTTTAGCCAAATATATCAGTGCCTTTTCCCTAGCTTGAAAATTCATTAAATACCAATGATTAGCAATATTGAACCACATGCCGCTGATGCCCCAACACCCTTACTGTCTGTCTTTACACATACCCTAATCTGGGAGGAGGAAGCTGTTGCCAAAGATGAGCCTCCCAAACCCCCTCCCCTTACACCATGAAGGGATGAGCGGTTTCCACTACCCACCTGGTTTGTTGTGTTCACTTAAAGCATTATACTCAATCTTCTCATTTGGGAGTTTTGTCCAAACTAATTAGTTACGTTAATTTTAGTTTTAAGTTTTAGTTTTGGTAATGTCTGTCCCCTGGTCAGCTTACCTTGAATAATTATTCAAGAACCAATTTTAAAATTGATGATGGCATCCAAACTCAAGACCCCCATGTATGCCCCAAGAATAATCTTCACATTGCAACTCCAAAGGCGATGGATTCAATAACTGTGATTTATCTTTCTCAAGCAGTGACAAGCTTAATGACTACTCTCTGGAAAATCTAACAATTGTTGGTTCCAACTGTTCCCCTCCTAAGATTGACAAGATATTAAAAAAGGAACTATCAAGCTTACCTGGTTCCACTCTCTGCCTGGAATAACGCTAGTACCAACAAATTAGGGCTTGATCTGAACTTGATTGACCCAACCAAAACTGTAAACAGTGCTAATCCTACCAAAACGTGCCCTACAAATCATTACAAGGCTAACTATGACACTATCTCCAACTTCCTCCTACTTTACTAGTTTAACTTAAAGTTCAACCATCTCCTACTGTCAATACGGAGTCTCCTGCTGAAGCCCTTCTTCCTGCTGCAATGCAAGCAAGAGCACTAAGGAAAATGATACAATTGACTAGCCCATTTAAAACAAAGATATATCACAATTACTTCAACAATTTATTGGGCCAACTATTTTTGTAGGGACCAAGACTTACTCCACTTGGACAAGGCTTGAGGGGGCTCTTTTGGAATTCTTTCTATGCAAGATTGAGCCTTATCCTGAGGAGAATAGCAACAGCTGCTAATATTTGAGACTTTACTTTTGAAGCCCAAATGGTCCCAAAAGTCCCAATTTAAGGTTCAATTCTATTTTTATAAATTTAGAATTTAAATTCAGGCGTATTCTAATTTTTATTTGTGAGTACGTGAATGAAGATGATGCACTCAAGGGATGGGATAGGTGAATAAATGGGAATAACTTATAGCAGGTTGTAAACGGAGTGGTTTGATGCTATTCACACAACCTTGGCATCGCGCCTTGCTGTGGGTTGCTATTGGGGAGACCTTGGTTGCCTCAGGTAGATGGCTTCCATAAACATGTTTGTTGCACCATGTAAATTTCAAACGTGTGTGAAATGGCCAAAGATGCTACTTGCATATGCTGTTTTTGTGGTATAGCACCCCAAAACAGCCAGCAGCCAACGTTATTGTTTAGACTAAAGCAAAATTTATTGTTGGCCCTAGCTGGGTAAGACCCTTGTGAGCTTGCAGTGGCGGCAAATTAAGTTACTATAAATTGCCCATAATGCTAAAACGAAAATTATCTTGTTGCAATCAAGGTCTTGATGCCTTGACCTGGCCTGTGAGAGCCAGTCCTTGTCTATGTGGCTGGGATTTGTGGATCTCAGCTGTTCTAAGCGCACCGCTTCTTCCCAGACTCTTGCCGCTGTTTTACATGAAACATACCTGTGGTGCAGCGAATCTTCTTTGCTGCACACTGTGCAATGCCTGTGCGTGGCGTTTGAGTGCTCCCATGTCTGAAAAAGTCATTTAGTAGTTCTCCAATGCAGGGTTGTAATTTTTGGGGTAGAATAGAGGCTCACTCAATATTCTACAAGTAGTATTATGGAGTTTGGGAGAGTGAATTATTCCCCACAAATTTGGCTCTGGGAATGGCTGAATGCTTGAGCCCTCAGAATTCGCATTGGCTGGTGGCGCTGGGTGCCAATCAAGTTTTAGAATTTTCCCTTATACCTATGGGCATTTTATGAGGTTTGATTTCAAATATTAGTTAATTTTTTATATTAAAAAATAATGGAGCATCGTCTTGGCCTCAGGCGTCGCGTCCCATGGCCTTAATAGCCCTGGTCGTGAAACTAGGTAAATGAATAGGGTGGTTGGGGATCCTGGGTTTCTGAGAGCTAGGTTTCTTGCTATTTTGGTCCTTGCTGCCAATGCCCATGGAGGCGGACTCCCTTCTTGTAAGGTCACAGAAGTGATCCATTTCATGAATATGTTTGCTGCATTGCGTTCAGGGTCCATTAGCCCCATTCCACCTTCAGAAGTTGGCCTCCTTAGTGTGGTGATCCTGGCTGGGGGAGCATGAGCCCCAGAACAAAATTTGTAGAATTGATGTGAGTTTTAAAAAAATTGCTAAAGGAGATATCATGTGCGGGGTACCAAATTTTTGAGAAAGGCATAGTGTTGGCAAGGCAACATTTTTCAGCCAGAGATGTCTTCCTGAACTTCCACCTTATCACTGTCCTTTGGATATCCTGAAGTAGCTTCTCTTCCACCTCTTGAGAAGCTATACCTGCACTTTTGATGGGGATCCCTTGGTGTTTTATGGGTTCCTTTGAACAAGGCATCTGAAAGGGTGGTTGGATAAAGCTGGATTTTTTAAACTTCATCACTTTGCTTGTTTTTGCGACTTTTCTTTTTGTCCTTTTGTTTTTAGGGCCTGGGCGCTTAGCATCTGATAGTACCAAGGCTTGTGATTTGGTTTTGTTGAGTTTGGCTTGGGAGGCTTTATCATATAGGCTGATTATCTCCTCTACCTTTTCTGAAAACCTCCTTGGAGGAGGCCCTACCACACAGTCATCTGCAAAGGCCAAAACCTTAAGTGGTTTTTGCCCCTTGCAATCAATGCCAGCTAACTGTTTCTCCATCTTCCGTAGGAGGGAGTCAATTGTGAGGTTGTACAAGTTTGGGCTAAGTGGGTCCCCTTGACAGAGGTCTCTTTATGGTGTGACAGGAGGTGAAATAAATTCAGACCCTAGAACTGAGAAGGTGGATGACAGATGATGATTTATTATCCATGAGATAAAGGGTTTGGGTAATCCCTGTTTGTGAAGTATTGCCGCCAAGTATTCCCAGTCAACTCTTTCATATGCCTTAGCTTGGTTTAGAAAGCAGAGTGTGCCATTGGATGCTCCTCCCAGTGTGTTTGTTACTTGGTGGATGTTGTCTAAAATGCTCTTCCCTGGGGTGAAACCATGCTGTTGTGGGACAATGCACTCCTTGGCTTTTTCTGAAAGTTGCTTACCTATTATCTTTCTCATTATCTTCATATCCGCGTTAATTAGAGATATTGGGCACCAGTTGTTCGGGTCAGTACAGTCCCTTTTTTGTAGAGCACTATGGTATAGGCTTCTGCGCCTCCTGGGATTACCCTCCCCTCTTGAAGACTTGAGTTAAAGAGAGATAGCATGGGCTTCTTTATTACTTCATAGTGTGCTTTATAATACTCATAGGGGATGCCGTCTGGTCCTGGCGACTTGTTGATAGGAAGTTTCTGTAGAACCGGTGCTAGCTCATCCTCCGTTATTGGGTCAACAAGGTTGGCTAAATGCTTTATGTGGTTGATGATAGCATTGATGAAGTAGTTCTTAGCAGATTCCTCTGTTGTGGCTGCCATATACAATTCTTAGTAGGAGTGGGTGATGGATGCTACCTCTTCTGGGTTGCTAGTGGTTTGGCCTTTGCATGTTTGGAGTTCAGTGAGACTGGCATTCTTTAAGATCATTTTGTAAGTTAGATATAAAAACTTGGATGGTCGTTCCCCCTGAAAAGTCCATCTGGCACCTGCTTGGAGGGCCTCCATGTGCATTTGGAGTTGTTTGTGTTTGTTGACAATTAATGTCTGTTTCACCCAATCTCTAGCCCACTGTGGTGAGTAGCCTCTACAGGTTGGGTATCTTTCCAGATGGTTTAATCACTCTAATCTTTGGAAAGTTCTTCTATTTCCTTCCTTGTGCGACGGGATGCTGCGTGGGCTGAGGCGGATAAAATTTCCTTTTTAACCTTTTCCATTGTTTCCATAAAGTATAGAGTCAATGCATTTGGCTAGCTCATCTACATGTCTTTTTTTCTGATCTTCTACTTGGACCAGATTCACGTTATTTAGCAGCATCCTTTTTCAACGTTGGTTTTTTGGTGATTCTTACTTTGATTGGATACTAATTTTCACCATTTTGTGGTATGAAAGATGTATGTCGATTGTTGCAAAATCTTTAATTTGTGATTCCAATGACATGAGTATGAGTATCCAATCCAGTCTAGTGGTGCTGATTAGTTGATTACCTACAATATTTAGCCGCGTCAGATTTGGAAAGCATGACTCTGAGAATGGTTTGGCATCTAGATGTACTTTTGATGTCATTAATTGCTGTAATTGGCTTGATCCTATTGGTGTGTTTGTGACATTTGGCCATCTGTCACAAGTTCCGTCCAGCCAGCAATTGACGTCCCCTAGATAAATCAATTTTCTGGAAGGTTCAGGTCAATTAGGTTGCTCAAAAACTCTTCCCTTTTCTCCGCTTCAACAGGGGCATATACTGAAGCGGCATGATATGATTGGTCCTCCCATTTGAAGGCCAGAACTAGAGCCCTTTCTTTCAAAAGAGAGTAGTAGTTGGTGTTTGTGATGCTAGCTGTTTCTTTGACTACAAATCCACAAAAGCTGGTCCAGAATGCCACTAAGGGAGAAATAATTTGGACCACTCTTCCTCATTTCCAGTGGTGCACTTGCTCTCCTACAAGGCAAGCACATCTGATGGTGGGTTTAGAAGGAGCCCTCGTTTCTTATCCAGGGACTTATTGGATGAGAGTCCTGCTATGTTGAGAGTCCTAATCATTAGTGAGCCCAGAATGCCTGCTATTACTGCATGGGGCCAGATTGATTCTGTGCAGCTGTGGTGGCTTGCTTGTGTCTGGACCTAGTTATAGGACCCTTGTAAATGGTTTGGGCTGGTGGTGTACTTGATTGCCATATGGGTGGCCCAGAGTTCTGATATGGGTTCTCCATACAGTGAGCACTGTTGTCCTCCATCCTGTTGAGGGTTGAAAAACTGTTGGCTTGTAAAATGGGTTTATTGACTGGTACTTGAATGGGTTGGGCTCCATTGTGTACATGTAGGAAGTTTGCGTCGTCCATTTCTTATTAGAATGTCCATTGCTCATAATCTTGCGGCTGATGGGCTGTCTTAGTGGTGGTCATACTAGAGAGGTGCTCTTGTTGTTGATCAAAGTTTCGCTTGGCTGCTTCCTCCTGAGCTGCTGCTTCCTTCTCCTCCTTCTGCTTCTTCTTCTTGGCCTTCTCCGCCGCCTTTCTGGTCATCTTCGCTTCTTCAAATTGCTCTGGGGAGACCGGTTGTACCACCTCATAGTTAGCCTGTAATCCCCAGAGGTGGGCTATCAATGTGTCCCCCTGATCTATATCCTTCAAACTTTATTAACACTCAATAAATTTTTTCACTCCAATGTAGACTGACAGGCATTGTTTTTATGCTATACTTTGTTGCAGCTCATGCATATGGGTAGGCTCTTTTCTGGGCGGACTTAGAAAGGGTGAGACTGATTCCTCCCTAAGTCCAATATGTACGCTTTGTGTGGTATAGTATTGATGTCACTATCAGCATCCATGCCTTGGCGTATCATTCTACAGCCTTGTCTGTAGCCAATGGGGCAGAAGGCGGTTTTTCTCCATATCAAAATAGACTAGTTCTACATATGTGCTCAGGCCGCTTGTTAGCGGTGCCTCCAGGTAGTCCCGCTTTTCAGTGGTTGGGATCCTTCTAGTACTACAACAAGTTTTCATCATCCCAAAAACAAGTGCGTGAGATTAGGATATTGGATGTAATTTGTTCAGGCTCCTTGCCTACTCTCAGCTTAGTGTAGGTGACTACAAATGGGGCATCTATGACTGCATCTGCGGCCTCAGCAGTAGCAAATTAAAAATCTAAGGTTCTCATTGTGTATTTTTAGTCAAGCTTACAGCTTCTGGGAAGCGTCCTGGGTTAGCCTAACATACTGCTTCACATCATAGAGTGTCCTCAACTCTAAAGTTAATGTGAACACCAAATTCAGAAGAGGACTTGGGAAATGCGTGGCTGATGTTGCCAGTTTGGTATAAATCTTGGACCATCTTGAGATAATCACTGTTTGTGAAATATGATCCCTCTTTTACACTATGGTTAAAGTTGAGCAGCTGGGTCTTCTAGCCCATGCTCTTCTCTTTAATCGCTGCTGCATAGGTGTGTGAGTTCAGTGGATTCAGTCGCTTTTTCATCCCCTGATTGGATGTCACAATTAAGACAAGTTGTAATTAGTTGAATCAATTTATTTAATTTAATTTATTGTGGGGAAGGCCAACCATGGGACAGACACTTCCTAATATGACTCAGAAGAGACAAAACTTAGTAACGGGGAAGGCACCCCAGAGAAGCGATGCTATCTCTTGTTGCCAGTGGGAACGCCACTTATGGGGAGGGGGAGGGAACGTGTGAAGGCCGTAACCACAATTGAACACGTGTGGAGAAAGGGGTCTGATTTGATGAACCAGACTGGGAACCAGGAGGAGACCAGCTGTCAGCGACGCGGTGGGAGGTATCCAAACATCCACTCTTGAAAGTGGTCCACCAAATGAGACCTGAATCTGTGGACAGCTTCTGGGAGGGTGGGGGTGGAGCCTGCGATGGCATCTAAGACAATCGTGTGGATGGTCCACATGGCGATTGCAACCACTAAAGCACGGAGGGAGGGTGGAAGGGAGGAGGCCATTGATAGAGCAAACATATCTCTTGACAGACTGAAGGGATGCGTTTGATCCCGGCCCAGCAGACGTTGAACCTCGCGCCATATCACTTTAGAGGTAGGGCACTTCTCCAGGCGGTGGAACAGCGTTCAATACTGGCCACACACAACACAGGATGAGTGTAAAGCGTTAGAGCGCTCAGCTGTACGATACACCCGCCTCAGGCAGCGCCACAAATGGGAGTGGACTTGAGGCTGCAACAGAGGATGGTGTGCATATTTCCAGATAATTTTTGGGTCTCAATGGAGTAAGGGATGTCCATCATGTCCAGGTAGTCCACCCTGGATAGGACATGGGATCGTGTGGAGATCACGCCATCTTGGATGGGTAGCCCCTGTACCTCTTGTGTGAACTGAGGAGAGGGGCAGCCTCTCTGGGCTGTGTGTCTGCTAATATGAATTCTCCACTCAGCGCTCCGCATGGAGAGGAGGATTCGTTTGTAGTGGGCTTTAGTTTCGTGAGGGCCTGTGGCCGATGGGTGTGAAGCGAGGTATTTCATCAGGGAGTAGGGGTTCGATGGGTTGTTGAGGCTCAAGGCTTGGGAGGAGTTGGAGTGGGCCGCGCGGGACCAGTGTTGGGAGGGGAGCGTAGGGGCAGTGACGGCCGCCATCCAGGTACCCAAGATCTTGGCCGCATGGGCTCTGAAGTTAAGCAGACCCATGCCACCATGATGATGAGGGCCAAACATGACCTCTAGCCGTACTGGTGGAGGGCGGCCTGACCAAAGCCATCCTTGCAGCAGGGCATACAAGGATTTGAAGAAGCTTGGGGAGAAGGGGATGGCGTGGGCTCCAAACCAGACTTTGGAGAGGAGCATAGAGTTGGCTAAAACAACCCTGCCATTAAGGGAGGTAGGGTGGGCTCTGAGAGAGGCTATTCGCTTTGTCACTTTGTCCAGAATACAGCTCTCCATTTCTGCTGACGCATATCTGCCTGCTTTATCCACGCCCAGATGGCATACCGGTCCTATGGTAGGGCATGGCATGAAGGGGAGCACCAGTGGGGCAGTGTGTGTTGAGCTGGTAGGGCGAGGACGTGGGCGAGCAGTTGGGCCAGGTTGGGAACTAATTGCTGAAGCCCAGAAGTTCTGAGACTGACCAAGGAGTATGTTTTCGGTTTTAGAAGCGTTCAGTGCCGCGTTACTTACCCGGGAATACTCCTGGATGAGAGCTTCAAGCGCGCGTGCATCTTTATTAGACACCCCAACCACACAATCATCTGCGAACGCCATCATCTTGACTGGGGCTTGGACTGGCACATGGACCCCAGTGAGTTGAGCATTTAAATTTCGCAGTAGTGGGTCAAGGATGAAGTTGTATAAGAGTGGGATGAGGGGGTCTCCTTGTCGCAAGCCCCTTTGAGGGCGGACTACTTCCGTTAGGAAGCCAGGGCCACGTACTGCCATTGTTGCAGATTCCGTGAGCAGCATCACCCAGTTGATGAAGCGAGGGGTAAGCAGAATCGATGGAGGCAGGCCCTGAAATATTCCTAGTTTACTCTATCATAGGCCTTCTGTTGGTCAAGAATACAAGTGCCCCAGAGGCTTTGGACTGACATGCATTAGCCACAGAGTGCACGTTATTCCAAATTGACCTTCTGGGTATAAAGCCAAATTGTTCTGGGGAGATGGTGGCAGATGCTACAATCCCTAAACGGTTAGCCATGATTTTTGTTAAAATTTTTGTATCCATGTTAGTTAAAGAAATGGGGCGCCAATTGGCTAAATCTAGCTTGTCCCCTTTCTTGAAGAGTGTGACAGTGAAGGCCTCTTGTCCTCCTGGTAGGAGGCGCATTTCCAACAGGCTCTGGTTAAGTGAAGCGAGCAGCAGTGGAGATATATATTTGAAGTATTTTTCTGTAGAATTCATATGGGATGCCATCTGGGCCTGGGCATTTCCAGTTAGGTGCACCGCAGATGGCTGTCCAATATTCGTTCAGAGTAATTAAATTCACTATTTCAGGGTACTGAGAAATGGTGCAGATGTGGGCTTGGTCGAGAAATTCTGCCACTTCAGCTGGCTGAATTGGATCAGATTGTTATAACTTGGAGTAATACTTCTGTGTTTTGATTTCCACTTCAGCTGGCATATCCACAATGGAATTGTCCGATCTTCACACCTGTGTGCAGGCCACACTCTGGCGTGGTGCAAAAATTTTTTTAAAAAATATGCGGTGCACTTGTCACCCTTTGTGATGCGTTTGGCCCTGTATTGAACACAAACCCGATGTTTGTGTTGCCTTTTGAGTGCGTTGAGGTGGGCGGCCGCTTCTGCCCACTTCTGGCCCCCATGCAGGGCTGTATCCTGTGGCTGGGATATTGGACTCCAGGTGTGCCAATTCTGCCAGAGTGCACAAAATGATCGCCAATGTGGCTCGTGAGCGTCAGGAGGAGAGGTGGTGAGAGTGGCGGATGGTATCCTCTTTGAAGGTTGCCCATGTGGAGATGGCGTCCACGCAAAATGGTGTTACAAACTCTTTTGCCAAAGTTGCTTCTTCCACCCAGGTGGAAAATCCTGGTGACGCGAGTTTGGGGGTGGAGCTTGCACCAATATGGGGCCCTGGCCACTGTGGTGGGTAGGTGGTAGGTTATCAAGACCATTCAGTGGTCGGAGAATTTCATTTTTGTTGTTTTGAAGTGGGAGATGTGGGGTTGGAATTTCGCCGGCATTAGGATAAGGTCAATGTGGGTCATGGACCTTAATTGGCCGTTGTGGACATGGGGGCACATCATGTTTTTGAGCAGCGGGGCATGTCACAGTAGCGCATCCATTAACCTGAAGGTGGCCTTTAGAACATGCAGTTCTACATGACCCTGGGTGGCGTGGGGTGAGGAAGGCCACCGGTTCGTTGGTGTGTTTAGCCAACAGTTCATGTCGCCAACTACAAAAGGGTCTGGGGGTAGTGGGAGGGATTTGTCCAGAGAGAAAAATTCCTGACGCTCACATGCACCATTTGGGGCATAGATATTGATGATTGCGTGCACTACATCAGCCCACAAGAAAGTGACAACAAGAACTCAGGCATTTAGGAATGTTTCTGATGATAAAAATTGAAAGATTGTTTCTCTGAACTAGCACCCCACAGTGCTCTGACCAAAAGGATAGGGATATAGGAGCATGGATTTCCAAGACTCCTCAGAACCTCTTGGACAGTGGGACTCCTGGATGGCCAGGATATCCACAGGTAATTTACGTTGTTAAAAACTCAGTTTCCTAGCCCGGGACAGCGAGGCCTTGAGTCTGGCAATATTCAACCTCCCTAAAGTGAAGGTTTCCCCCATTGCACCTTAGGTGCGAGGGGTGGGCACCTGGGCCCACTAGCCTCCTCTAGATCCCCATGGGCCTTCATGGCAGCGCGGGTGTTAGCAGAAATTCTATCAGGATTTTTGTTAATTTTTGTGGAAAGAGTTGCATTGGCTTTAGCCTTCACTTTTGTTTCCCCGACGTCGGACAAATTTTTTGTGGTGCGGATGAGTTTGGTGCACTGTTGAGCAGGTCAAAAAAAAATTTCAGTTGGAATGGGCCCCAAGTCAGTTTCAACTGGAGCTTGGGTGCAACAATTTGGTGAGATCAAGTCCCCCATCAGATCCTCAGATTGAGTGGCCCAATCAGCATAAGCTTCCCAATATGATTGGTTGATGGATTCCCAAGTTGCTTCTGCTGCGAAGGTTTCAATGTCCTCCTGGCGTTGGGAGTGTGAGATAGCAGTGGTGACTTTGGCCGCTTCCTTGGCCACGGCCCTGCAGGCCTGCTTGGCCTTCTTCTGCTCTTGCGGGGAGATGGGCTTTACCAGTAGGTAGCAGCCTTGTGCTCACCATGGTAAAGCCTCTTTGGTGCTTTTGGTTGGTTTGTAGTGCGCCTCTCCACTGGCCATGGCTACCAAGGGGTGCTCTTGGAATGTGACGCCCTCCTTGGTGGGGCATGCATGCGCCTTATGGCTGAATGCATCACAGTGGGTGCAGATGGGGCGCGCTGTCCACGGTCACCCAGAATAGGTGGGTGGTATGCCCTTTGATATTAATAACTTTGGAGTGTGGGATCTGGGTTAGGTCCTTTGTGATCTCCTCGGTTGGGGTCAGAACTGCAATGGCTTTGCCAGTGCACAGGTGTGGCATCAGCGTGAAGCATTGCATTTTGAAAGATTGAATTTTGCCATATACAGCGAGACCATCTTTCAGGTGTTGTTCCAAAATGTCACATTTTACCATAGTAGGCAAAAAGTCAAATTTAAGGAAAATTTGGTTTAATTTCATCCATCTGGTGCTTTTGGTTTCAATGACCCATTGCCCTTCAGGGAGATCAATCACTACGCGCACTGAAGCAGCTTCATCTGCTGCCTCCTTGTTTTTAAAAATGAGGTCCAGCCAACCACATGACATGGAGTGAGGTGCGACATACACCGTGGTCAGGAAAAAGGTGTTCACATATTCACAAAATTTTTCCCATAAAGCCATCTTTTGGATGTCCAGAAACATGCGGACTCCATATTCCACCAACAAAAGTGGCTGTGAGTGCGGCGTGTTGATGTACTGGTTGCGTCGTGCTTGCCATGCGAATATTTCTGGGGAAAGAGTGACTACCAGTTTTTTTAAAATTTTTGTCTATTCCGCCAGTTTCTCTGGGGCGTTTTTGAATGTTGGAGGCCGCGGGCCTTCCACCTGCTCCTCTTACCTTACTTGCCAAACTGCTCCCTGACATGGGCGCAGACTAATCTCCTCTGTGAGATTATCAAACTAGATTTAGACTTGAATTGAATAGGTTGCAAAAGTGATTGGAATGAGAAAGAAAAGTTTTAGTTTAGTTGAATCAATTTATTCACTTGTAAACAAAAGTGATGCTTATGGGAAGGAAAAGCTTTATATATTAAGTCATATTGCTTGATAACTTTAAATTTAATTAAGAAACATAAATTTTAATTCTCAATTACTTTGCCTAATCCCAAACCCTTTTTGAATCCACTGATTCATCTAATATGGATTTTATTATTTAGATATCTCAGAATTTGCCACCTATATCAAAGAAAACCATGAGCGCCAAAAACCTTACCTTTCTGCCACAACTTTTTTAGAACCTCATTACCCAACTTGACCCCATATTCTCTACTAAATTTAACTGATGCTACAAAAATACTACCAGGAGATCAAGAAGCTCAGATGTTCTTACAGGTGGGACGAGATGGTCAATTACTTTGGAATCAATATTCACTCTTCACAAATTTCATGTGTTCCTGAATCCTCTTATGTTTTAAAAAAGCATTATAAATACTACTGATTTATTTTGTTCAAGTACTTTTCCAACGAAATTTACTAGTTTTAGTTTTGTTTAAATTACTATTTTATTCCAATGGCCAAAGTCTCATCCATCTCTGCAAACTTTGAAGCCCTGCCCTCAGTTTCTCGTGCTGCCAGTGACTTCACTCTGGCCGCCCAACATCATCTTTGTCAACAAATGATGAATGATTGTAATTGATAATTATTTAAGTTTAACATCTTTTCTATGGTTACAATATATTTGATAAAGGTCATATTACTTCCCTGACATGAAGGAAGCCACATGTAGATTGCCCAAACAGACTATTGTGAATGAGCTCAGCAGTCTTCTAATTATCTGTAAGTTCTTATAGTATATCACTCACTTGTCTGATATCAAAGCTTTTATATAAACCAAGAAGCTTATAAATCAAGCTTGGGATCCATCACTTCAGAGCGCCCTCATAAGTAAAGTTTGTGATTCTATTTACTCTTTATTAAGCTAAGTGGACCCTCATCTGAATTTTAGTGGTAATTGAAATTTAATTTTTTACTTTAGCTCAACCTTACTAACTGTGGGAGAGGATGACAGAAATATACTGTAGCTTATTTCCTTAGCAGTAAACTCTTGAGATTTTATTTATACCATCTGTGGCATCTATTTGCTTATCATATTTGTAGTTTTAAACTACTAGAGTCATTATTTCAATAGGTTTCATGTGCCCATCTAGTACTAAAAAAAATAGGTTTCATGTGCTCTTCAGTTTTTTTTTAATGAATCAAAATGGTTACTTTAATATTTTTCTCTTCATGTTTTTTGCCCCTTCAAGACACGCTGGCAGTATCACTTATTACAACTTGTTTACATTATGATTTTACTACCATAATATAAAACTTTCTTATTGATTTCATTGTTCTGTCGCCTACTTCAGCAAAAGAACATGATGAAGTAAAAGATTACAACACTAAAAAAATAACTGTGGATGATTCTATAAGTGACCTCACCTTCTTTAAAACTTATAACATATTTCTTCCACACTAGTTAGCCTAGTATTATAGCATAAGCAAATTATCTTTTTTGCACAGAATTATACTCTGAAATCAACCGCGTTGTACTAAAAAGCCAAAGAGAAAAAAAATTGTCTAGAGTCTTTCACCCCTTTGATTATATATGCTTCCAGGGAAGGCTTTGGGTACTCATGTCTGTGATTTGATTCTGCTGATAAAAGTAAGACTGGGCTTCAAGTTTGGGTGTGTTGCAACCCAGTGGAGAACTCATAATCCAGTGGCACAGAAGTCCTAATGACTTGTAGGAAGGACGTTCTAGTATTCCTGTGGAGATAGTAAAAGTTTATAAGCATATCAAAGGCCCTGTAGCAAACCAAATGGATGCAATGAGGCAGCTGCAAGTTTTGCTGGGGCAACCCTTAAGGGTGGGAGATCATTGAGGATGACCACTCATTCTGGGCTATCAGTTGCTGGCCTTTAATAACTGTCCCAAAGTACTTTAAATTTCCCTCATGCAAATGATAGTCACTATCTTTTATTAATATAACTGTTTAAAAATAAGATTTACGGATTTGCAAATCAAAATAAATTGTTTAATTCATGTTCTGGGTAATTTCGTTAGTCATTCTGAGATTATTAAGGTGGATTGAACTGCTTCATGGTGTTGGAAAAGGTGTCAGGGTGCCGAATTGCTTTGTCAATATAACCTGAGGTAGCTTGTCACAAAGATGGATGCTCCAGATGATCCAGTTACTGAGATCCTCTTTTGGGTTTAGCAAACATGCATTCTTTTCTCATTAATTGCGTACTAAAGCTGGGGTGTTGGAAGAACCCTTGTTAACCAGATTGTCTGAGCTGGTGGTGATTTGGTAGGGTGAATCTAGAAATTGTGGATGGACTTTGTGAACGGCGGTGTTGAAATAATCTTTTCAGCTGGATTTTGCTCAGCCAGTGGTGGATTGTTTGGTTGAATCTTTATCTGGGGATGACCTTTGTGAGTGACATATTGAATATATTGGGAGCATAATTCTTAACAACTTCTAATAAGATGCGGCGAGCTGTTTTTTAAATGGATCAGAGTGCTCACTCAACAATAATTGGGGCCAGAACGTGGATGGCGGCATGCTTTGCTATATTGATAGAAAAGATAACATAAGATTTGGAGCTGGTGGATTCTGTAACTAAAAATAGGGAAACAAGATTTTTACCTTAAAAAGCTCAACTAAGGAGAATGAACCAGCAACTGAGGCTATGAGGGGCTGTTATCTTTATACTAGGGTGAAGGAAGGAGAGCAGTTGTCTTTAAAATTGCCTGACCCAGGCCCTCTTCCCTGCTTTCTCTATTGGTTAGTATGGGAAGTAAAAAGTGAGTAGAAAGCATTTTTGATAAACATGTACAAAATATTAAAAGCTTTGAAAATTGATTTATTAAATTGCCAGCAGAGTTCTGTTGATAAAGCCAAAGTTGAGCGGATTAACATAAACTGATTTTTTGGTGTATTTCACTTCATGGTATATTGATTCTGAAGTTAATTTATAATCAAAACTCCTGGGTCAAACTATTAACTCAAACAAATAATCTGCAATAAGGAACTTAAAAAAGTTCTCTGCCCCATATTCTCTACCTTGAGAAGTTTTTCCAAATTCTGAGGTTCTATTATCAGTTATAGAGTGTTGAGGGTAATGGACTGAGGGTAGGATGAGTCTTGAAGCCCTTCTAGCGGCCACTAATCTGAGCTTCTCTCTACAGAGCCTCATAACCTTTTCCACTATAGAAGAAGTTGAGAAGGGGTACAGTGTGGGAATTATTTTTCCCTGAGCAGTGAACCACTGCTCATCAACATGAGCTAAATCACTCAGTTGTACCAAAAGTTATACTAATGCTTTTTTTCCCTCTTGCGCCTGTGAAAGAATTTCTTCCAGTCTAAAGAGAGAAGTTGGGTCTATGGGATTACAAATATGAGCCTAGGATTTTAATAGGTTCATAAAGAAGGACTAGTTGAAAAAGATGTCTTTTTGGATATTTTTTTGGTTGTTGCTGAAGCTGTAAAAACTAAGAAAAACACCACTCATGAGCCCTTCCGTCATCACATGTACTAGATACTATGGTGTCCATTACCATTTATTTAAAACATTATCATGACAATTTCAGGATCTATTCCCTTTTTCCACGTGTAATTGTCTCATAAAGATTACTTGATATTTAGTACAAACTGTCTTGTGCTAATTGCAAGAAACGTCAAAGCACCATTTGCAACACAGGAAATAATAAAGTACATGTTAAATGCAACTTTATAATAAGGGCTATAGTATTTTCTGATTTTATAGTAGCATACTAGATTATATTGCTATATGATGATAACTATTATCTGTAGTCTCAAGGCTCTTCTATAGTTAATTGGGTTAAACTGGATTAGTTCAAGAACTTTAGAACCCATATTACTATAACGTTTGACAGAAGATGATTTGATAGGGTTATATAACTTGTCACACTAATTTATGGCAATAGAAAAAATAATCTTACAAATTTCCTTGTATACATTCACTTATAAAAAGGCTGTTCTTTACTACTATAATAAGCAGAAAAATATAGTAAATGTAATATTGTTTGGGCAGTTAATATCTTAGAATGCTATAAATATAATATTTCTCTTTCACTCATATAGAGTTAAGGAGACCTATACATAATTACGCCAGTATTATATTCCCTATTTGACCCTCAGGACTCACCTTTCCCATTGACCAACAGCTTTACAAATCAAAGGAAAAATTTGGAATATTTTATTAGATGTATGCATATCAAGTGTAAACTAGTGAAAGATAAGGCTGTATAAGAGCATCCTAATATTTTAATAGTTTTTTATAACCGTATAAAAAAATCTTATATTGATGAAGTATAATGACTTTTTTCATGATGCATATTATCTGTATTAGCAATTTTATACTATCTTTTGCAAAATAATATATATTATGTATGCTATATTCCCCATTTACTCTATAGTCTTTTTACAAGATCAATATAAAACAGATGTAACATCAAAATATATGATGACTTTCTGTGAGAGTTTCACTTTATTATCTAAGTCCAAAGACTATAATTATTTAAACTTGATTTGTGGTGGATCAACTTTGGGAAATATATACCACACCAAATTTGGGGTAATAAGTGAAAATATAGGAATAGATGATAAAACCCACATACTGTGGTAAAACCTTTTGTATGTAATTTGATAGGCCAGGATCATATGATCTAAATTTAAAGATTCACTTGGCTGGACTAAGGCATGGTGCGCGACTCCACATGTATTATTATCTCCTTAGCACAGAAATATAGAATTTTGCCATGATATAATTTGAACTTGCATTGTGAGGGTGATAGTGGAGCATCATTCTAATATTCTAACACCTTCTAAGGCCAAAGACTATTATTTAGAAGATAAGAGATCTGTAACTATGCTTTGTTCTTTGTAAAAGGAGCTAGATATCATAATTTTAGAGATTGAAATATAAGTGGCATAGAATGAGCTCTTTACATTCTGTTACAATAAAAAAGATGATTTTTGAATGTGATGAGCTAACAAAGCGGTAAATTTTTCAATTTTCTAAAATATGTTGGTAGAGCCTTTTATATAAGATACTAGTATTAGTATAAATTTGTTAAGCAAAAATGGAAGCACCTTTTTTAAGAAATAAATAAATAGAATTTGTAGCTATATCTTATTAAGATACTTAAAGTTTTATCCATTTAGGTTATAACATGCTGTTTTATAAATTTTTAAACTGACTGAATTAATATCTGGTCTTTATTACAATTTTAAGTAAGAACAGGTTTTCACCTGTCTAAAACATCTTTCCTTAACATTAATTCCACCATTCCTACGTCTCTTAATGCCTTAATTGTAGCAATTGCATTATAAATGATACTTACCATTATCCTGGACGCTTTAGCTGGATCTAGTCCCACCCTTTGAGAAGCAGTCTGTAACTTCCGCTCACACCTTATGGACTGTTGGAAACAGGGCGGGTTGTATGCTTGCAGGTGCTAATTTGCCCCTGATTTCAACAATAATGCAGGAGAAGTATTATCTGACTTTCTGAAATAAAAAATAAAAGGGGTTTTACAACAATAAAGCAAAATTTTACACTTATAAGTTAAACTAGAAGTTAGCTTTTTATGAGGTGTTTTATCAGGTTGTGGTGAGTGGATAAAATCAAACCCTCTTCCAACCTCACTGCTTAGTATATAAAATGACTTAAGCCTTGAAGTGCAATAGGCATCAATTCACTATTATCTTCAAGCCTAACTAAGAAATATGGGCGTTTGACCTATTGGAGCTCTTGAATCTCATCTCACTTTACCAGAACGGCTGGTGGAGAGTTGGGAGTAGGTAGGACATGTCCTGTCAGAATTTCAGATGACCACATAATCCAACCTTTTAACCAATTAATAGATTTAACAATTAAATTATAATCACATAGGACTGGCAACAGCAGCTGATGATGGGATTATCATTTGGGCATCACCCTAATGATATTTGAGGCCGCCAACTAATGAAATTATTGTTGGGCATCATCCCTGATTTTATTTGAGGCCGCCAACAGATGAGGTTATTGTTGGGTATCATCCCCAACAAAATCAAGCAATAATTCGATATGGGAATAACTAAATAGTCAAATTGTAGGGAATCATTCAGAGTGGAACGGATTGGAGTCGCCAGAAACTTTCACAATGTTTGAACGCCAGAGGAAGAGTAGAAGCATCATTGGCTAGGACAATAGGTTTTGAGTCCCTAATACCAAACTGTTTGATCGCCAAACACCCAAGGATTATGCTGCCTAAGAAACTCAAGGCAACAGTAACTGACGAGATTTGGTGCCTAACACTTGAGGGTCAAACCAGTATAGGAGCACAAATAATTCCCAGAAGGCAGCTGAAAAGTTGTGTGCCAATTTCAACTATAAAAAACCAAATTATTCCCTAATAAGTAGATTCAAACTTGATAATAACTTAGTTGGTTTAACATTGGTTGTTTTAACATTACTCTTAAGAGAAAAGTGCAAGAATCAGATATTCTTAGGTTGTTACTATCAAGTCTTCACTTGGCTCTATGAGAAGAGAATAGGGAAAGCGTTCCCTACCAGTACCAGAACGTCTTCAAAACAAAGAAGCACCTGTTTAGCGTTGGACAATACTCTCAACGTGGCTTTTGGTCAATCAATAATAATAGTCTTCATACTATTATTGCCCCAGTCTATCAATTTCATTCAAACAATATATGCTAGGATCCACGAATATGTGCAGTTGAAATCTAGGGCCAGAAGCGAGCAACCAATTAGGCCAAAGATTTTCACATTGTTGCTCACTACAGGGGTAGTTGAGTTGTCAAAAAGCCAATTTAAATAACGATGTCTTATAAGGTAGAGCTTCATAAGCTCTGGGTGGAACTACAGGCTGTCAATCATAATGTACTCAGCTCAGCATCATAAGCTGATGTTAGTACCTTAGAGGAGCGTATGATCAAGCGGAAGAGATGCTTGAACAATTAGGAATGGTGAATAACGACCTATGTGGAAAAGTTGCCTCTTTGAAGCGGAAAGAGGGTGAACTTGTCAAAGAGTTTTTTTCAAAAAACCAAATGGGAAGTGGATCGAGATTGCATCTGGTGGTTTTATGAGGAGATGGCGAAAATGACCAAGCATTTCAAGGAATTGGAAAAACACAAATGTGATTGTGAATAATTTGAGGCAAATGAGGCCAAAGAAAAGGCATGCAAAATGCCAATTGGGAAGACCTCTCCGCCTCAAAATATGCCTAAACCATTTGCTGGTGTGTCAGAAATGACTCCCAAAGCCACTCCTATGGCTTCTCAAGTAGGTAGACCAGGATCTCTTATAAGCGGAGCAACCAAGGAGTTTCGAAATATGCCAAAATTGCCCACCTTTCACTAGGATAACACCCTGGCATTTTTCCATCTATTTGAGATGACCATGTTTGGCTATGCGGACCATCAAAAAGTGGTGCCCATATGAACTGCCTTAGCACTGACTGCCAAAATCTGGTGATACCTCACCTCAATGGGGACAATTGGTCATATGTGGAAGCAAAAGCAGCCATTATTTGGAGTTTGGAAGCCCTACTTGGATGGCGAATTGTAAACAAGAGTTCATGGGTATCCAATTCCGCAAAGATGAGACCTTGGCTAGTTTAACTGACCAGTTCTACAAAGAAGCCCAGATCTTTCATGAACAATGTGTTAACTGACTTTGATGCACGCATAGCCATGCAGTCAGCTCTTTGTCCCTACCAAGAATTGCATCAGATTATAGTGGTGGCACTAGTGACTCAAATAACGACCTCACAGATGGTGGACCATCTGAAGGTGTTGAGAGCAATCTTTGATGCGCCCAATCAATTTTATGACGAAATTCCAACTGAGGATAATCAAACTTTGGTGGAATTAAAATGATGTTTTAGAGAACGTTGAAAAAGTTGTTATTCAGCATAATCAAGTCATAATTGGGAAAAACCCCAATGGGTCCAAGTGGAAGGATAAATCAACTAGCCACTAATGGAAAAAGGATTGATGGGACAATTTGCCACCCAAAATTGGGAAAAGAAATCATGATAATTTGTGAATGTTGTGATTCCTCAAGAGGAGGATGAAACTTCCCAAAATTTTGAAAAAGGCCTTTCAGTCTAGATGCAGAACTACCTAGCACTGCAAGAGAACCTGTTCTGCCAGATATCTACATGGAATAAAGTTGTTGGCAGGACCAGCTTGGGTTGCAACTGGGTCTGCCATGATAAGTCCCAAGGCGTTAGATGAGATCAAAATGAGAGGCGATTAATCCAGAGAGTAGTGGATGAAGTTGGTTCATCTTAGTTTAGTCATATAATGAGCAAACGCAAGAAATGGCAAAAATAGTATCTGATCCAGACGACTTTAGCAAAGAAAAACGTTACCAAATTAATCTGTTCAAGTAGTGGATCATTTATAAATCTATCAGCAGAATTAATCAGATGTTTAAGTTGGCAATTATAATTGAGAAATAGGATTAGATCTAGATAAAATTGGATAGAGAAAAATGTATCAAGTTAATTTGAATTTTTGAGTCAACAAATAACGATGGACTGAAATTTAAAAAAAAGGAAAAACGAGTTAGATGCCTATGGATGGAACCATTTGAATTTATCAAGTTGCAAATGATGCCTATATGATCAAGTATTGAAGATGGCCAAATAGTCAATAGTATACATGAAATACTTAAAGTGTTGGACTTAAAAAAAATAATGGAAAAAATATATTAATAAAAATAAAAATAAAAAGATAAAAATATAAAAAGATAAAAAGATAAAAAATGCATAAAAATATAAAAAGTAAAAAATATTAAAAAAATTAATTTGAGCAGTGATGCATCTAGTGATGTTCCCACCTACTGAGCGTGGAAGAAGAAATAGTAGCAGGCATGAGTCCCAAGCGTTTGGAAGGATCAGGACGGGCTGAAACTAGATCTGCCAGAATAGTCCCTATCAACAAAATATTGAAACTCGTTCTGGGGTTGGTACAGGTGGCAAGGTGCCAATGGAACCAATCCTGGGGTTTGTACAGGTGGCAAAGTGCCAATGGAACCCGTCCTAGGGTTTATACAGGTGGCAAAGTGACACCAAGACCCATTCTGGGGTTTATACAGGTGGACCAGTTGATCTTTCAGCAAATGATGTGAAGATGGGACTGGTGCAGCATGATGTCATAGGAACTTCACTCAAGAAGAGGTGGCAACGGATAACAACCAAGGATACAATGTCATCAAAACCAAGCAGAGCATATGGGTGTTGAGTGTGGACAGAGCTGCACTCCGCTGAGGACATAGAGATATGATATACCAAATATGAGCTCAAGCTAAGTCAGCTTCCATCCCCAAGGGCTCTATCTTCCATTGGATATCTGGTCAAGAGGGGGATACGCCAGAATTTCAGATGACCACATAATCCAACCTTTTAACCAATTAATAGATTTGATGATAAAATTATAATCATATATGTTTGGCAACAACGGCCAATTGATGTGATTATTGTCAGGAATCATCCTGATGATATTTGAGGCCGCCAACAGATGAGATTATCATCAGGTATCATCCCTGATGAAATCAAGCAATAATTCGATATGGGAATAACACCCAATAGTCAAATTGTAGGGAATCATTCAGAGCGGAACAGATTGGAGTCACCAGAAACTACCAAAACGTTCAAAAGCCAGAGGAAGAGTAGAATTGTCTTCAATCAAAACAATTGGTTTCAAGTCCCTAATACCAATTGTTTAGTTGCCAAACACCCGAGGATTATGCTGCCTAAGAAACTCAAGGCAATGGTACCAGATGAGATTTGGTGCCTAACACTTGAGGCTCAAACCAGTATAGGAGCATAAATAATTCCCAGAAGACAGCTGAAAAGTTGTGTGCCGATTCTAACTATAAAAAACCATATTTTTCCCTAATAAGGAGATTTAAACTTGATAATAACTTAGTTGGTTTAACATTAGTTGTATTTAACATTACTCCTAAAAGAAGAGTTCATGGATCAGATAATCTTAGGTTGTTACTATCAAGTCTCCACTTGGCTCTGTGAGAAGAGAATAGGGAAAGCGTTCCCTACCAGTACCAGAACGTCTTCAAAACAAAGAAGCACCTGTTTAGCGTTGGACAATACTCTCAACGTGGCTTTTAGTCAATCAATAATAATAATAGTCTTCATACTATTATTTCCCCAGTCTATCAATTTCATTCAAACAATCAACGCCAGGATCCATGAATCTGTGCAGTTGAAATCTAGGGCCAGAAGCGAGCAAACAACCAGGCTAAAGATTTTAACATGTCCATTATTCAAATATTTTATATATTTGAGCCAATAACCTTGAGGGAAAATAGTTGCACCTTGTGAGACCCCCTCCAAGGCTATAAAAGGAGTGTTTGTGGTGTAGGTGCCTGAATTAAATTATAAATTGGCCTAGGAGGAAACTCCAATGGACTCCCCTGATTTTTCCTCATAGTTAGTGAAATTCGCTTACCCAAACTTTTACTATTTTCCTGAGAAGTATTAGTAAAAAGTGTTACCCCATTTTGAGAGTTTCTACTGAGAATTGACCAGAGTCTTTGGCTGATTTTATCCGTATAAAAATTTGAAACATTATATATAATCTTGGACAGGTAATTGTCCACCAACCTCAAATTAGAGTTAGTGCAGGGGTGGACTCCCCCATTATTGGGACTATTTGCACCCAAAACATTCTTTTCCCTTAAGTGAATGGCATTTGTCCGACATTACCCCCTTTAAGAATGGTGGGGGAAGAGTAGGGGCGTAAGAATCGTCCATGTACTCTGTTTATGGTAGTATCTAAAGCCAAAGATTTTATAGAAATACTTGTCACCTCTCTTATAAGGGACAGTGAAGGGACCCTCCTAAATAAATCCAAGCTTGCCATTTCTAGGAGTGATGCGGTTATTGTAGTACAGGACCAGGTCAGACACTTTGAATGAAGGTAGGGGAGCCCAAAGCTTATTGTCAGCTTGTCCCTCTTTAATAACCATTTTAGCTAAGATCATCATAGCCTCAGATTGAAGCTGACTGATATGTTGAGCCAATCTTCTCGTGGCTTTCTCATGTTTCTCAACTTTAGAGGAGAAAACATCTTTGGCTAAAAGAGCGGGTTTCCCTGGTCTCCTCCCATACAGAACACAGAATGGTGACATTTTCAGGATCTAATGATAACAAATCTGGTAGGCCATAAGAGCATTGGTAAGGAAATTGGTCCCAGTGAAGTGGATCAGAAGAGGCCATTTTTTGCAGGATTGAAACCAAGGTTTCATTTGCTCTCTCCACGGTCCCATTGCTAGAGGAATTATGTGGAGCCAAGAAGGGTTGTTGGGCTTTCATGGAGGTATCCAGGATTTTGGCTACTCTGGAGGTTAATTTCCTACCATAGTCGCAGAGTAGTACTTGAGGACAGCCATGATAAGTGAAAATGTTATGAACTAAAAACGTGTCAGTGGCCTTAGCAATTTGAGCTTGGAGAGTCACGTCTTCAATCCACTTAATAAAATGGTTAATGCCAACTAGGATATATATGTTTCAACTGGTAGTCTGCTGGAGGGGACCTACTCACGTCCAGGTGATAGTTTGGAAAGGTTTTTGGTGGTAATTGGTTGATATTGGTATCTAGGCTTAAAACTAGACTGCTTCTTACATGTTGGGAAGGCGTCCAAAACTTTAAAAATAGTTTCCATAATGCCTTCTCAATGATAGCGCTCCCTAATCCACTCATAGGTTTTCTTTGCTCCCCCATGACCTAGGGTAGATTGAGCTTTTCAGAATAGCAGGTATGCGTTCTAAGGGCCAAAGATAAGGCAGCCACTTTTCCCCACCTGTTTATACAACTTCCCGCTATCCACTTTGGTGTTGCGGGAGTGCAAGGCTAACATTTTCTGACAGGCTCATCCTCATCCTCCCAGTCATTAAGGGTCATTAAGAGGTTATATAACCTCTTAGCCTCACTATTATCCAAGTTCAGGACTGGCAGCCAAATCAAAGCATCAACATTCATGTTGATGAGTTCCAGCAAGGTGTTCAATTTTCATGTCATAATGCTGGAGCTTTAGAGTCCAGCGTGCTAACTGGCCAGTAGGATCCTTCATGTTCTGTAACCATTTAAGAGAAGCGTGGTCCGTAACCACCGTGAAGGTAGTTTCTTACAGGAAAGGACAGTAGTGTTTTACAGCTAACAAAACAACAAGACACTCCTTCTCCATGACACTATAGTTGCGCTCCGCCTTGGACAGAATATTGCTAAAGTATGATACAAGAATGATCTACCCCGTTTTTATCCAGTTGAGCCAAGATTGCCCCAACAGCATAGTCCAAGTTGTCAATAAATAAGATGAAAGGTTTACTATAGTCTGGGTGCCACAGGATAGGCCGTTGTTGTAGCAGTTGCTTTAGGGTCTCAAAAGCGGCCTTCTGTTCCTCACCTCAATGGAAAGGATTGTTCTTTGTCAATAGGCGGACAAGGGGCTCTCTGGGATGAATGAACTTTAGAATGAAATGATGGTAAATATCCATCACGCCCAGAAATACCTGAATATCCCATATATTCTTAGGAGGAGGCATTTTTGATATGGTTTCAACCTTGTCTTGTAAGGGTTGGATTCCTTCTTGGGAAATGGTGTGTCCAAGGAAGTTTAGCGATCTCTGGAAAAAGGTGCACTTGGAGGGTTTTAATTTAATGTTGGATTTGTGTAAGCGTTAAAACACTTCCTTCAGGTGAGTCAGATGTTCTTTGAAGGTCTTTGAAAACACTATGATGTCATTGAGATAGATGATGACGCAACTTAACTTCAGGTCCTGCAAGATATGGTACATAGCTTTTTGGAAAGCTGTGGGCGCATTGCACAATCCTTGAGGAAGTTGGGTGGGTTGGAAAAGACCTTCACTGCAAATAGAGTACATTTCTCCTGGTCTTGGGGAGAAAGGTCCATTTGTCAATAGCCGCTAGCCAAGTCCATGGCGGAGAAGAAGTTAGAGTCAGAGATTTGGGCCAGGGCATCATCAAAGTGGGGGATAGGATAGCTATACTTTTTTGTGAGGTTATTTAGTTTGCAGTAATCCATGACTATCTGAGACCTACTTTTTATTTTTGATAAGCAATAGGGGGAAGACCAATGGCTTTGCGAGGGTACCAGTAGCCCAGTGTCTAGTAACTGCTTGAGCTCAGTCCTCATTTGCTTCTCTTCCACCTTTCTTTGTGTTAAGGTTTTGACCAGATGGGACGGGAATCACCCACATTGAGGGAGTGGCTTCAGTCCTTCATATGGCCATAGTTGTTATCTGACATGGAGAATATGTCGCTATATCCTTCCAATAAAGTTATGGACCTTTTCCAGCTCATCTGGGGTCAGCTCATCCAAAATATGGACAATGGGCAAGGTACATAACAGGTTATCCGTTGGCAAGCCCAAATCTGTCATAGAGCCAATGAAATGATACGTTTAATGTCTCTATGGGACCAATAAGCCTCTGCCTAATCTCCTGGTGTTTTCTTATAGCCATGTCTCTGCCGGTGAGGTTTATTAACAGGATAGTGATAGGTCTCTGGTAGGCTGGGTCTAGTATACCAGGCAATACCCAAGGCTTCAAGGGGCTAATGCCCTCAAGGCTTATGAGGTGCAACAAGCAGTGGTGTGGGATCTGGCGCGTGATCTTTGTGTCAATCACTCATTGTTCACCAGGCTTAATCAATATCTCATCTGCAGCATAAAATGGATACTCTCTCTAGCATCCACTGAATTAGGCAATTTTTTTATTTCACCCAGAGGTGGTATAATGTAAAGGCAAAGTGGAAAGGAGGTATTCAACCAGGAAAGAGTATTTGTTCTTGCTGGGATCTTTATAATGGATTAAAAGACTTCTCTGGGCACCAAGTGGACTAAAATGACTTCTTAGTTGAGTAATGAGAGAAACTTTGCTTCTTGTTGATTATTCCCTCATACTCAATCATAAACTGGGTACCTATGAGCATATCATAGGTGTTGTTGTCCAAGGCCACTTCTGGGGCCAATAATATGAGCTTTCCAATTCAAATGGGAAGTGAAGAGTATGCCCTGATGGCATGGGTGTTTAGGCCTGCTGTTCCAAACTCTTGAATTATACTCCAAGTCAGGCGCCAGCTTTATATCTTTTTTATCAGCTTAGAGAAGATTACGTTAACTGGGGAGCCAGTGTCCAGGATGGTCATCACCCAGAGTTTTTGAATGACCAATTTCACTTTGATGAGTGTTCCTCTAAAGTTAAGACAGATCCAAGACCTCCTTGAGCTGTAAGATGGAGTTTAGTTTATGAGCGGTCTTTGGATAGCTCTCCGTGATGGACTTCATGGTGTGAACCCTCTAAAGAGGTCAAATCAAGCCTGACCAGGAGCTGATAAGCATCACTGGCGGTGTCAATAAATACAGGACTCCCCTTAACTTGACTGAGGTACGTTTCCTCAGGTAGGGTGGCCTCATCTGCTCCACCAGCATTCAATTGATCAGGAACCTCTACTTCAGCAGATGCTCCTAAAACATAGTAACCAACTTTCTCATAAACCCTTCAGATTCTTCATCAGTAGGGATGTCTAGGCACCTCAAAGGGGCATTAGTTGAGAGAGCGAACTTTGGCATGTGAGTGTTCATTATTTGACACCCTTGGTTTGTTGGCCCTTCTTTAGGGTAAGTAATGACTTGTGGATTTTCTGCTACCACTTTAATCATGGGAGCATGTGTCAAAGCTTTAACTGCATTTGATGGTAGCTTTTTGTTAACTGGCTTGAATTTTCCCCGTAGAGGCAGGTTTTAAGCTGCACAAGGCCAGGGGGATACCAACGGCATATTAGAGAGGCGTGACAACTGAGCTGCAGCAGGAAGCCTCTCAGGGGAGGGCGTGACACGAGACACAGTGTCAATGAAATGTACATAGCGCCATTTTGGAGCGATTTATGAAGCATTTGGGCTAAACTCATGTGAAGGGGGCATATCTGTTTTAAGTTGCACTATGGAAACAGGTTTTGAGATATTCATTATGGTATCTCTCTGTTGAGATATGGTTGGGAGTTCCTGAATAGTTAATACTCAAGGGTTTAACTCAGCCCCTTGAGTAGTCTCAGCATTGTGGAAATATATAACCTCTAGTAGAGCCTCTTTTATGTCACAGACATTCTGAAAATGGCGTTTTACAAAAATTATATGCCATGCTAGAGATGGTTGAGAAGCTAAACCAGTTAGTATGGCAGCAACAGCATCTTCAAGAGATAGCATTTTGGAGAGTAACAATGGCTAGGCTGCCCTGTAGAAGCGATCAACAAAGGTGGCAACTAATTCTCCCTCATGTAGACATAGGCACATAAACGCCTGTTTTTTCCTACGCAAACTCTTCGTGGATTTAAATTCCTCAATGAGCGCATTTTTAACTCACCCAAGTTTTAAGGGTGTCCATATAAGTACCATCACATCTTGGGCAGAGTGGCTAAGGTAGGGGAGGATATTCTTTCTTTTTGGGATCAGTTGTCCCTTCCATAGCACCCTCATAAACAAAGAGGAACAAGGCTGCTACCCTAACCTGGGGTAAATTTGTCCCTGAAAGGGGGCTTTGAGATGATTGGAGCAGCCTCATGAGAGGCTTGAGAAACGCGCTGTTCAAATGATTCAATTTAAGACAGTGCACTGGCTAGCTGCTGTGTTAAAGCTTCTAGCTGGGGATCAAAGGCTGCAGGGAGGTTGTGGGGGTTAATTACCCCCACACCCTCCATTTTAAGTGTTTTTGTGGTGTACTACCCCCTGTAGTGAGCACCACTAGTTGGAATCAGGGCAGGTTGTATGCTCACAGGTGCTTATTTACCCCTGATTTTAACAATAATGCAGTAGAAGTACTATCTCAACTGCCAAAATAAAAAAATAAAAGTGGTTTTACACCACTAAATTAATAATACCACTTATAAGTTGCACTAAAAGTTGGGTTTTTTATGATTTTTTTAGGTTGTGGCGAGAAGATCACAAGCAAACACACTCCCAATCTCACTGCTTAGTACATAAAATGGCTTAGGGCTTGAAGTGCAATAGTCATCAATTTCATTATTGGCTTTAAGCCTAATTAGGAAATATGGGCGTTCAACCTATTGGAGCTCTCAAACCTTGGCTCACTTTAATGGAACGGCTGATGGAGGGTCAAGAGTAGGTAAGGCATGTCCATGAGGCAAAGATTTTATATGTTTGAGCCAATCATTTGAGGGAAAATAGTTGCACCTTGTGAGACCCCCTCCAAGGCTATAAAAGGAGTGTTTGTGGTGTAGGTGCCTGAATTAAATTAGAAATTGGCCTAGGAGGAAACTCCAATGGACTCCCCTGATTTTTCCTCATAGTCAGTGAAATTCGCTTACCCAAACTTTTACTATTTTCCTGAGATTTATTACTAAAAGTATAACCCAATTTGATGGGTTCCACTGGGAATTGACCAGGGTCTTTTGGCCGATTTTATCCATATTAAAATTCAAAACATTATCATCATAATCTTGGACAGGTAATTGTCCAACATGGACCAAATTAGTGTTGGTGCAGGAATGGACTCCCCTATCATTGGGATTATTTGCACCAAAAACTTTCTTTTCCCTTCAGCAGACAGTCAATTGTCTGACATGAAAACTTTTTAATTTTGTTTGTTTGGCCCTCTGCCATCACGTCAACATTATTTAATTTCATCCTGTTCCTATTAGGTTCCTAGTTATGGCCCCATTTCTTCATTCATGTTCTGTATCAGTGCAAGACTTCTCTGACAAATCCCCTCTTCCCAACGCTGGCACTCCCACTTGCAATAGGAGGTATCTCTGACTCCTCTGGAATGCCTTTTCACTTCTCTTTGTGTTTCTTTTTTTTGTTGTTTTACCAGAACTTTCTGTACCCTGTTCAGCCTTCCACAATTGAATTAAAATGAAAATTGAATTTAAAATATAAGTTTAAGTACTGACACCTTTAAAGTAATCTACCTTTAATATGATAGTGATCTCAATTATTATTATAACTTTGTGATGTAAATGTATTTAAAGTAGATCCTTAACATTATGTACCAGATATAAGTATTCAATACACCTACTACCTTAATACTTACCTCCTTTATTTATTTATATAGTTCTTATTGTTCTACATAAGTACTTAAAAAGGGTGTTTAGCCTGGCAGGGTAATTCATGCTTCTACTCTAGTGCAGGTTTTGTTCAACACATGTTCAAAACTATACTAGCTATAAAAAACTTGGTGTGATATAATTTTTCCGATGTTTTGTTTATTCAAGGTAAGCCAACAAGGGGACAGACATTACTGAAACTAAAATTAAAACTAAAAACTAATGTAACTAATTGGAACAACTTTTCTCTCTCATTGCAATCACTTTTGAAACTCATTCAATTCAAGTCTGATTCTAGTTTGATAATCTCACAGAGGAGATTAGTCTGCGCCCATGTCAGGGAGCAGTTGGTCAAGTAAGGTAAGAGGAGCAGGTGGTAGGCCCGCGGCCTCAAGCGTTTGAAAATGCCCCAGAGAAACTGGCAGAATAGAAAAAAAATATAAAAAAACCGGCAGTCACTATTTCCCTGGAAATCCTCATTTGGCAAGCGTGATGCAACCAGTACATCAACACGCCACACTCCCAACCACTCTTGTTAGTGAAATATGAACTCCGTGTGTTTCTGGACATCCAACAAACAGCTTTATGGGAAAAATTTTGTGGGGATGTGCACACTTTTCCTGACCGTGGTGTATGTCGCACCTCACTCCATGTCACATGGTTGGCTGGACCTCAGTTTTGAAAACAAGGAAAAGCAGATGAAGCTGCTGCAGTGCGCGTAGTGATTGACCTCCCTAAAGGGCAATGGGTCATCAAAACTGAATTCACCAGATGGACAAATCCAACCAAATTTTCCTCACATTTGACTTTTTGCCTACTACGGTAAAACGTGCCATTTTGAAGAAGCACCTGAAAGATGGTCTCACCGTTTATGGTGAAATACAATCTTTCAAAAGCAACGCTTTATGCTGATGCCACGCCTGTGCACTGGCAAAGCCATTGCAGTTCTGACCCCAACTGAGGAGATCGTGAAGGACCTAACCCAGATCCTGCACTCCACATATATCAATATTGAAGGGCATACCACCCACCCTTTCCAGGTAACTGTGGACAGCGCGCCCCCATCTGCACCCACTGTGATGCATTTGGCCATAAGGCACATGCATGCCCCACCAAGGAGGGCATTACATTTCAAGAGCACCCCTCAGCAGCCATGGCCAGCGGAGAGGCACACTACAAACCAACTGCAAGCACCAAAGAGGCTTTCCCGTGGAAGCACAAGGCTGCTACCTACTGGTAAAACCTATTTCCCCGTAAGAGCGGAAGAAGGCCAAGCAGGCCTGCAGGGCCATGGCCAAGGAAGCGGCCAAAGTCACCACCGCTATCCCACACTCCCAATGCCAGGAGGACATTGAAACCTTTGTGGCTGAAGCAACTTGGGAATTCATCAACCAATCAGATTGGGAAGTCCATGCCAATTGGGCCACCCAATCTGAGGATCTGATAGGTGACTCAATTTCACCCCGATCTTTGCAACCAAGCTCTGGTTGAAACCAACTTGGGGTTCAACCTACCTGAAAAAAAATTTTTGACCTGATCGTTGGCGCACCAAACTCATCCACGCCACAAAAAATTTGTTTGACGTCGAGGAAACAAAAAAGTGAAGGCAAAAGCCAATGTGAACCTTTCTGCTAAAATCAACAAAACTACTGATAGCATTGCCGCAAACACCTGCACTGCCATGAAGGCCCATGAGGATCTAGAGGAGGCTAGTGGGCCTGGGTGCCCACCCCTCGCACCTAAGGTGCAATGGGGGAAACCTTCACTTTAGGGACGTTGAATATTGCCGGACTCAAGGCCTCACCGTCCTGGGCTAGGAAACTGAGTTTTTTACAACAAAAATTACCCGTGGATATCCTGGCCATCCAGGAGTCCCACTGTCCACAAGGTTCTGAGGAGGCTTAGAAATCCATGCTCCTACCATCCCTATCCTTTTGGTCAGAGCACTGTGGGGTGCTAGTTTTGAGAGACAATATCTTAAAATTTTTATCATCAGAAACATTCCTAAATGGCTAAGTTCTCATTGTCACTTTCTCATGGGCTGACGTAGCGCATGCAATCATCAATATCTATTCCCCAACCTGTGCATGAGAACGTCAGGAATTTTCTTGTCAGTCAAATCCCTCCTGTTACCCCCAGACCCTTTCATAGTTGGCAATATGAACTGTTAGCTAAACACACCCACGGACTGTTGGTCTTCCTCCTCTCACACCCCCCAGGGTCATGTAGAACTTCGCGTTCTAAAGGTCACACTAGGTTAATGGATGCACTGCCGTGGCAAGCCCCACTGCTCAAAAACATGACATGACCCCACATCCACAACGGCCAATTAAGGTCCATGACCCGCATATACCTTATCTTTACTCCGGCGAAATTCCAACCTCACATTTCCCACTTCCAAACAATGAAAATTGAATTCTTCGACCACCAGCTGGTCTCAGTAACCTACCACCTACCTGTCACAGTGGCTAAGGCCCCACATTAATGAAAACTCCGCCCTCCTGAACTTGCGTTGCCATGATTTTTCACTTGATTGGGATCAGCAACTTTGGCAAAAGAGTTTATTACACCGTTTTGCGCGGACCCCATCTCCACATGGGCAACCTTCAAAGAGGATACCATCCGCCACTCTCACCACCTCTCCTCCTGACGCTCATAAGCCACATCAGCTGTCATCTCACGCGCTCTGACGGAGTTGGCACACCTGGAGTCCAATATCCCAGCCACAGGATACAGCCCTGCATGGGGCCAGAAGTGGGCGGAGGCAGAAGCCCACCTCAACGCGCTCAAAAGGCAACACAAACTTTGGTATGTGTTCAGTACAGGGCCAAACGCATTACAAAGGGTGACAAGTGCACCGCATATTTTTTTAAAAAATTTTGCACCACGCCAGAGCGTGGCCTGCACACAGGTGTGAAGATCGGATGATTCCATCGCGGATATGCCAGCCAAAGTGGCAATCAAAACACAAAAGTATTACTCCAAGTTATACCAATATGATCCAATTTAGCCAGCTGAAGTGGCAGAATTTCTCAACTGAACCCAATTCTGCACCGTTTCCTGATACCCAGAAATAATAAATTTGATTACTCCAAACAAATTATGGACGGCCATCCGCGGTGCACCAAACTGGAAATGCCCAGGCCCAGATGGCATTCCATATGAATTCTATAAAAAAGTACTTCAAATATATATCCCCGCTACTGCTTGCCTCGCTTAACTAGAGCCTTCTGGAAACGCGCCTCCTACCAGGAGGACAAGAGGCCTTCACTGTCACACTCTTCAAGAAAGGGGACAAGCTAGATTTAGCCAATTGGCGCCCCATTTCTTTAACTAACATGGATACAAAAATTTTAACAAAAATCATGGCTAACCGTTTAGGGATTGTAGCATCTGCCACCATCTCCCCAGAACAATTTGGCTTTATACCCAGAAGGTCAGTTTTGGAATAACGTGCACTATGTGGCTAATGCATGCCAGTCCACAGCCTCTGGGGCACTTGTATTCTTGGACCAACAGAAGGCCTATGATAGAGTAAACTGGGAATACCTCAGGGCCTGCCTCCATCAATTCCGCTTACCCCCTCGCTTCATCAACTGGGTGATGCTGCTCACGGAATCTGCAACAATGGCAGTACGTGGCCCTGGCTTCCTAACGGAAGTAGTCCACCCTCAAAGGGGCTTGCAACAAGGGGACCCCTTTAGCCCACTGTTATACAACTTCAGCCTTGACTTACTACTTCGAAAAGTTGCTGCACAACTTACTGGGGTCCATGTGCCAGGCCAAGCCCCAGTCAAGATGATGGCGTTTGTAGATGACTGTGTGGTTGGGGTGTCTAATAATAAAGATGCACGCGCACTTGAAGATCTCATCCAGGAGTATTCCCGGGTAACTAATGCTGCACTGAACGCTTCTAAAACTGAAATCATCCTCCTTGGTCAGTATCAAACCTGCAGGGCCCCAGCGACCAGTGCCCAGCCCAGCCCATCTGCTCGCACACGTGCTCGCCCTCCCAGCTCACCCCACACCGCCTCGCTGGTGCTCCCCTTCATGCCACGCCCTACCATAGGGCCAGTCCGCCATCTGGGCGTGTGGGTGGAGGCAGGCGGGTACACATCATCAGTAATGGAGAGTCATATTCTAGACAACGTGACGAAGCGCATCGCCTTCCTCAGAGACCACCCTACTTCCCTTACTGGCAGGGTTGTTTTAGCTAACTCTATGCTCCTCTCCAAAGTCTTATTTGGAGCCCACGCCATCCCCTTCTCCCCAAGCTTTTTCAAATCCTTGTTTGCCCTGCTGCAAGGATGGCTTTGGTCAGGCCGCCCTCCACCAGTACGGCTAGAGGTCATGTTTGGCCCTCATCATCATGGAGGCATGGGCCTGCTTGACTTCAAAGCTTACGCTGCCAAGATCCTGGGCACCTGGATTGTGGCCGTCACCGCCCTTACGCTCCCCTCCCAACTCTGGTCCCGCGCAGCCTGCTCCAACTTCTCCCGCGCCTTGGGCCTTAACAATCCATAGAACCCTCACTCCCTGATGAGGTACCTGGCTTCACACCCATCAGCCACAGGTCCTCACGGGACTAAAACCCATTACAAACGAATCCTCCTCTCCATGCGGAGCGCTGAGTGGAGAATTCATATTAGCAGACACACAGCCCAGAGAGGCCGCCCCTATCCTCAGTTCGCACAAGAGGTACAGGGGCTACCCATCCAAGATGGCGTGATCCCCACACGATCCCATGTCCTATCCAGGGTGGACTACCTGGACATGATGGACATCCCATACTCCATTGAGACCCAAAAAACTATCTGGAAATACGCACACCATCCTCTGTTGCAGCCTCAAATCTGTTCCCATGTGTGGCGCTGCCTGAGGCGGGTGTACCATATGGCTGAGCGCTCTAACGCTTTACACTCATCCTGTGTCATGTGCAGCCAGTATGGAACGCTGTTCCACCGCCTGTAGAAGTGCCCCACCTCTAAAGTGATATGGCGCGAAGTTCAACGTCTGCTGGGCCAGGAGCAAACACATCCCTTAAGTCTGTTAAGAGATATGTTTGCTTTATCAATGGCCTCCCCCCTTCCACCCTCCCTCCATGCTCTGGTGGTTGCAATCGCCATGTGGACTATCCACATAATTGTCTTGGATGCCATCACAGGCTCCACCCCCACCCTCTCAGAAGCTGTCCACAGATTCCGGTCTCATTTGGTGGACCACTTTCAGGCGTTGATGTTTGAATACCTCAAACTGTGTTGTCAACAGCTGGTCTCCTCCTGGTTCCCAGCTTGGTTCATCAAATCGGACCCTTTTCTCCACACGTGTTCAATTGTGGCTACGGCCCCTTCACACGTTCCCTCCCCTTCCCCATAGTGGCGTTCCCGCTGGCAACAAGAGATAGCATCGCTTCTCTGGGGTGCCTTCCCTGTTACTAAGTTTTGTCTCTTTCAGGTCAAATTCAGAAGTGTCCGTCCCATGGTCAGCCTTCCTCATAATATATTTAATTTAATGTAACTAATTGGTTCAGACAAAACGCCCAAATGAGCGAATTGAGTGAAACACTTCAAACAAAACATGCAACCAGGTGGGCAGCGGAAACTGCTTATCCCTCCATGGCAGAAGGGAAGGGGGGATTGGGGGGCACATCTTTGGCAGCAGCTTCCTCCTCCCAGAGTAGGGTATATGTCAAGGCAGACAGTAAGGGCGTCGGGGCATTGGTGGCATGTGGTTCAATATTGCTAATAATTGGTATTTCATGAAAATTGCCATCTAGGAAAATGGCACTGATATATTTGGGTAAAGCTTTAACAGATTTAATGCTGGTGTCTGGGAGTTTAACAAACGTGGCAATATTGATTTAATAATCTTAGCTTTCAGATTCCATACTACAGTTACCACGTTCTGATTAGCATCATTAACATTTTTGTGTAACTACTTCACTGTGATTTTACTCTTTTAAGTAAGATTTTTCGTAGATAACAGGATGTAGAATTCCTCCTGTGAGCATCGCCACTGATTTGGCGACAGATTTACAAAGGGGATGACAATCTGGTTTTCCAGCTGCTTCAACTGCAAGCTGGTGATCACTGCAAAATGATTCAGCATTTGGCTGTGGGGTATATAGTTGGGGGGTATTTGGCGTCCCATTCTGCATTAATGAACCACTTGATTTGCAGAGATGGTTCTTCAATGAGCTTACCTGATTCGTCAATTTCAGACAATATCTCCCATGGGTTATGGTTGAATTGAATTGGGGAATTGGCGTACAGTTGAGGTTTGGTTGATTTGTTGGAGAAAGCATGGGATCAAACAGGGGTCCAATCTGATGCTTGATTAGAGGAATCATGTGTGGCATTGGGGCGAGGAGGATGCTGATTGGTGGCTGCAGGTGCAGCTGCAGTTTCAGGTTTTGGGGGAGGGGGAGGTAGGATCATACCCCATGCCAGAACTTGTATGGGGTGGGCGGCGGATTGGAGTTTGCAGATGAGTAGTCCAATCCATTGGAAGTGGGTAAGGAGGGGCACTTGCGTTTTGAGTGGTCCAACTCAAAACGTGATGGACATATCATCCACCCGCCCTTGATGTGGGCCCAAAACAGATGGTCAGGTGCTGAAGGAATAATGGTGTGAGGGGGAATTGACATGGCTATTTTACTAAATTCAGGGCTGATCATGGCATACACCTGAGGCCCAGCGAGTCATGTGGCCCCATTTGGGACCACAAATTGTAAGATGGGGGAAAAATCCATAGGCTGCCAAACTGTCCATCAGCTCCTGGTGGAGCACTGCAGGGGGGAGGTGGGTGGGCAAACCAGCAAACTGACCACCAAAATGGTGTCCACTGGGAGCCAGGTCCAAGTTGTGGGGATAGGGGTGCTCTGGAATACCAGGGGCACATTTGCTGCTATGGCGGCGTCAGCTTCACAGGTGAAGCTGAGGTCAAAATATTTCTTATAGGGGCGGAAATCTATGAATCTGGCAGGTGTCATCACCGCCTGTGCCATTTTGAAACAAGCTTGGTCATGGTATGGGAATAGTTTCCCATAGTCGACCCTTAGGTCATAGTGCATGTTGCTCTGGGGGAGCACCAGGGGCAGCAAGGTACTGCTTGGGTATGAGGGAGCTGGGAATCAAGATCCTTTGGAGGAACAAATCGTCCCATGGGTTTGGAATGACTGGGTGAGCCAGTCTGAGCGCGTTTTCCTTCCAGATGGAAAATGGTGGGGGGGGAGTTTCACTGCTGCCACACACTGTATCAGCCAGCGGAGAATCTGAGGACATTGGAGTGAAACTAAAACGGACAATAAAAATTTACTTTCTTATTAATTTGTGTAATTTTCTTGGAAAGTTACACTGAGCGGAAAGAGAGCAATTTTCCCAATGTCAACCCACCATAATTACTTATACATAAGTACTTAAATGAGCTATCTCTTACTTATATTTTATATACTTATAATGTATCTAAGATCACAAGGTTCTATATAAATGTTTCTCATTTCTCTAATGGTAAATGAATTTAGAAATTACTTTTTAAATAGAGATTATATGATAACAACTAACAAAATTTTAAGTATCTTCTGCTATATATATATAAAGTTCAACTTCTTCTGGTCTACTCTCTCTCAATTCACTCACTTTTGGTTGGATCATAGTTTAAGATTTAGTAAAAACAGTACCACTCATCGTTGCCCTATTCAAGTTTCCTATGTTAATGCGTTTGACTCCCGCTGCCCTCATGTGGGGCAGTGGTGCGCCACCTCCTAATGTTTTTTTGGCCATTTCTAAAACGTTCTTGGGCTGGATTGGCTAGCCCTCTTAATTCTTCAGCATGCTATGTCCTGCCTAAGAACTTAGCCTTACAACTCACCTGAACCCAGGCGGTGCCATGCTGCCCCCTTGTGCTCCCCTGGAGTAACATGAAATTTGGCCTTTAGGTTGAATATGGCAAGTTGTTCCCCTATTCAGATAAAGCAACTATTGAATTAGCCATGCTGTTATTCAGCCTGCAGGCTTCATTGACTTCCATCCATTCAAGAGATATTTTGATCTTGGCTTCTCAAGTGAAGATGATGCTGCAGTAGCAGCTACTATCCCCCTGGTGTTCCAGGGCACCCTTCTCTCAACTACTCGTACCCAGTTGCCCACTTATACCACTCTTATGGTTCAGTTTGCAGGCCTCCCTACCCACCTAACACCCGAAACTTTAATTAAAGAAATTATTGCTGGATTATCACAATATGGTTTTGATCCCATGGTATCATTTGTAGTTCCCAATGGAGCCACTCACTTCGCAGGCCCTCACGCCTTCATGAATATTCATCCAGTATCAACAGAAATAGCCTTCTCAATCCCCCTTGCACCATTATCTCCTCTGCCCCAGACCATCCTTTTTGGGCTTGAGTGGATGGAGGGCGCACCATTTGCCCTACCTGTTTCAAACTGAGCCATTTAAAATGGCGCTGCCCCTCCATCTCATGAGCCATGGCATCCACATCTGACTCTTTGCACGATGATCCCATAGCCAATCCAATAACATTTTTTGAATGGGGCACTACCCTTCCCCCTCCCCCAAAGTGGTAGCCACAGCAACCACTGAATCAACCCAACCAAAAATTACCTTAAGGAACCTCTTCTCTTGAACCCACCAATCAGGAGCCAGAATGGACTAAAGTAAATTCTAAACCATCCTCCCAGCCAAATGCAACAGGTAAGCATATGCAAATAACCAAATAAAATTCAATAAAATCCATGGGATTATTTGGTTGAGGTTGATGAATCAGGTGAGCTTAACCCCAAATCCAAATGGCTGGGCCCCCTCCATTTGAAATGTACCTCAATACTGATTATGTGGCCCAATTCCCAAAGCGTCATTATGCGCCTCACCCTGATGCCACCCCATTCAAAAGTGACCACCAACAAGCTGAAGAGGCAGTTGCCTCTCCCAAATGTCACCTAACCTGTAAAGCCATTGCAAAATCACTTGCAGTACTGGCTACGGTCCTGCCACCTCCTATACTACCTAGTACCATGCTTTAAAACAGAAAAAATACCATCTCCAATACTATCAGGCGGCAAATTTAGCAGTTCAAAAAGTTGTGGCAGTTGCAAAGTTCAGCCCAAAGACCTGCATTACCCATAACAACCTTTCAACCATCGCCATCCTACCTAAAGTACTCCTTGAGGCGGAAAAAGCACTTGCAGACTATGTTTCCACCCTCCTCATCACACACATTGAGTTAAAAGCCCCTTTGTTCTTGACCCGTATTTTCATGAGGTGCCCACACCAATGCTATCAGCTTTGTGCCACTACATGTCCACAACAGATGAGGAAGAAGAGCCTCCTGAGTCCCTTCACCCACCACCAATGATGGATAGCAGTTTCCGCTTCCAACTTGGTTGGTGTGTTTTGTTTGAATTTTGTGTCAGTTCAAGTGGATCTTTCTGTCTCGTTTCAACTTTATTTTTTAATTTTAAGTTTTAGCACATTTGAGAATCAGTAATGTCTGTCCCCTGGTCAGCTTGCCTTGGCTAAATAAAAACTTTTTCTGGTATACTTGGAAATGGCCAAATATTTAATATAACCCTTAAAATAGTCACCCTAAGAGTATTAACGCATTAATTTTTATTTTACAGTATGCATGTAAGGGTGTGATCTGACATCATGTTATGAAGGCTAGTCCAACGCTCATGCGCATCTTTAGAGATATAGCTGAGAAAGTTTAAAATAGTTTTCTTATGCAAGGATTCTAATACCTAGGAGAGCATCTATAGTGCACATAGCTTAACTTTTTCAATGACTTGTAGGATAAACCTTCAGTGGAGAGAAAAGGGAATATTAATACACATTGAATCCACCCTGTAAAAATTTATGGGTTTGGTTAATATTGGCAACTAACCCCTATAAACTTATTACTTACACAGGTTTGGTTCTTGTGCAATTTGTCTGCGTTGTATTGTGATTGATATAATCAGTTATTAATATTATGACAGCTAAAATCTGTAGTTGAATGGAATTCTTAAATCTCAGCCCAACGCTCAGCCAGTATTTTTACTTAAAATACTTGAGATGTCTCAAAATAGGGATTCGTTCCCTTGTACTGTCTAACCTAATCTTCTCTGAGATTCCCTGATGACAGTTTCTCCAGTTTGACACACAGTCAGCAGCAATTCCAGATTTGTTTCTGCTTCTCTGGATCCCTGCTCAGATCCTTACTATTCTTCTTAAATAGTCTCCCAATTATTGCACACAGCAATAGTATCCTTAAGAAAGAATATAACAATTGAAAGCTGATAAAGTTTATTACTTAAACTATATACTGGATGAAAACTATAGAACTCTAAACTATAGAACTATATAACTTTTTTATTATAAGTGAATTCTAGGGAATTTATAGTGGGGATTCAGTCATATAACCCTTTATTGAAACCTCTTCAATGAAACGGCAGCCAATACTGTTGAATCACCCATCCTCATCTTGGCATTGATGGTCTTCCCCATCCTGGCTAGGATTCTGTCATTGGACATCCTTAAGACCTAGAATAGAAAGAGTCAGAAAATGTGTCCCTGACGTTTTTCTCTCGATCCAAGTGAACCAACCATATTTGGCTAGCGACCTGCTTAGGTAATAGAACTTGTTACCTACTAAGACAGGTCATAAACCAACTAATTGATTTGCTAGTTGCAGGCGGCATCACTCGCCTTTCAACTTACTACTTACATTCTTAATCAGTTGGTGATGAAACCCAACTGATCTCAATCAGTACTCCTAATAGTTAATCACTATCAGATGCCCTAATTTCATCAGCAACTCTGCCCAACAAGATATTAAGCATTCATCAGGATTGATCCCTGACAGATCTGACCTGGAGAATATTTTAAAATCCCCCAAACATAGCTACTCCAAAATCAGGGTCAACTGATTTCCAATTCACCTCATATTAGGGAATTATCCCCTAGGGATTCCTGGTAATCTAGCAGGCTGGGAATATGGGAAAAAATTCCAACATGCCCCTAGGGACAGACTCACTGCAGACAAGTTGAGACATCAGTTCTTGGTGATTGGTGACTTGGCACTAGTTTGTAGGGTCAAGAGCCCCCATTAGCTTGGGTTACAATGTGGTTATCATAATGTTAATAGGGGTTATATCAATGTTTGTCACCAGTTAAAAATAATTACTGGGATTATCTTGGTTCTGTCACAGGAACCAGTTACAACAGTTGTTGACAATGAACACTATAACACCTTAAGCCAGTGCCATAGAAGCATGACCAACTCATTTTTTTAGTACTAGATGGTCCCAACCCAAGGGGGGTGACCAACTCATTTTAGTTGATTTGAAAGTTCCTATTGTTATTTACATACAATGAGTTGATATTAAATAGTAAAATTCTTTAAACTCAATTTAAAGAAAGACCCATTACCCTTTTGATTTATTTTACTTTATATATAATGTAGGTCAGGTAAATTGAGGTAAATAATGACTTAACGTTGCATAAATAATTCAGTCAAAGAACAATCTAATATTATAAAACTTGATGAGAAAATGTTTAATTAAACGGTAAAGAATCTATAGCTAGATCATAGAGCTGATAGTAAGAGCAAATATGAACAAATGTGAGTAAGATTTAACTTAGTGCCCTTCCCCATCAGGG